>JARYGA010032009.1:0-37104 GCA_030545235.1 Helianthus tuberosus
CGAAAAAGGTGAGTCCGACAACGTTAAAATCCAAGAAGAGTCTAATTTTGAAGAAATTAATCTCTTGACACCTTCTTTCGAAAATCATTGTTTAGTACCCACTCATGCTAAGTTTTTAAAAGAGTTAAACACTAACACTAAAATTGACGAAACGGTAAGTGTTAAGTTAACTAATGATCAAACATCACTAATAAAAGAAGACCCATTTGAAATGAACATTACACCGGTTCCATGTTTCTTTCAAAATTCGTTTATTAGTAATGTCACAATCGATAAAGATCTTTGTGTTAACATAATGCCTAACTACATTTTCGAAAAATTAAGTATTAGTGATTTTTCTCCACTTCAAATACCCATTTTTCTATCCAATCGGAAAGTAATAAAATCAATCGGTATAGTTGAAGATGTCTTGGTTCAAACAAATCAAATGGTAATCCCAACCGACTTCGTCATCCTCGATGACGTTCCTCTAGTGTTGGGACGACCATTTGTAAAAACTCACGAAGCTTTGAAAAACCGGAAGTTCAATAATCTACCTCTTCAATTAGGGGCATTTAAAAGAAGTGTCGATCTCGAACGATCAATGAAATATCCATTCGGCAATAATGACCCCCTAATTGAAGATGAAGATGAACCACCCGATACAAGTGAAGAGATTGACCACTTTGTTGAAGAAGAGGTCGCCATAGAACAAACTTTTAAAGTTCTTGATCGAAACGAGCAACCAAATAAGGAGTCTCCTAAAGACCCACCACTTGAGCTCAAAGAACTTCCAAAAGGTTTGGAATATGCTTTTCTAGACAAAGATGGTAAGTTACCTGTCATTATTTCGTCTAAATTAGATAACTTAGAAAAAGAAAAATTAATCTTTTGAAAAAACACAAAAATGCAATAGCTTGGAAACTTGTGGACATAAAAGGAATTAGTCCTTCTATGTGCACACACAAAATTTTGATGAATGATGACTACAAATCGGTCATACAACCACAACGTCGAGTAAATCCAAATGTTCAAGAAGTGGTTAAAAACGAAGTCATCAAGTTACTTGACGCCGGACTTATCTATCCTATCTCCGATAGTCCTTGGGTGAGTCCCGTCCAAGTAGTTCCAAAGAAAGGAGGTATGACGGTAATAACTAACGAAAAGAATGAACTAATACCAACGAGAACCGTCACAGGATGGAGAGTATGTATAGATTATAGACGATTAAATGAAGCAACAAGAAAGGATCATTTTCCTTTACCCTTCATTGATCAAATGTTAGAAAGATTATCCGGTCATAAATTTTACTGTTTCTTGGATGGTTTTTTAGGTTACTTTCAAATCCCGATAGCGCCCGAAGACCAAGAAAAGACAACTTTCACATGTCCCTATGGAACTTTTGCTTATCGACGCATGCCGTTTGGTCTATGTAATGCCCCCGCAACATTTCAACGTTGCATGGTGGCCATTTTCCACGACATGATAGAAAAAACAATGGAAGTCTTTATGGACGACTTTTCTATCTTTGGGGATTCATATGACCAATGCCTCGATAACCTTGAACGAATGCTATCCCGATGTGAGGAAACTAACCTCGCCCTTAATTGGGAAAAATGCCATTTCATGGTAACGGAGGGAATAGTACTCGGTCACAAAATCTCAAGCGAAGGAATGGAGGTGGATCGAGCCAAAATAGATACCATTTCTAGATTACCACCTCCATCCTCCGTAAGAGCTATCAGAAGTTTCCTAGGGCATGCCGGATTTTATAGGCGATTTATCAAAGACTTTTCAAAAATCTCAAGGCCTCTAACGAAGTTACTTGAAAAAGATGCTCCTTTCATCTTTGACAAGGTTTGCAATCAAGCATTTCTAACCCTAAAGGAAATGCTAGTCAATGCACCTATCATGATAGCGCCTGATTGGAAATTTCCTTTCGAAATCATGTGTGATGCCAGTGACTTTGCAGTTGGAGCTGTCTTGGGACAGAGAAAAGAAAAGCATTTCCACCCAATCTATTATGCTAGTAAAACACTTAATGATGCACAAGAAAATTACACAACAACTGAAAAAGAGTTACTAGCTGTGGTATTTGCTTTTGATAAATTTCGTTCTTATCTTGTTCTTTCTAAAACTATAGTCTATACAGACCATGCAGCCATTCGATATCTCTTCAAGAAGCAAGACGCAAAACCACGTTTGATTAGGTGGATTCTACTCCTCCAAGAATTTGACATTGAAATCAAGGACAAAAGAGGAGCAGAAAATACCGCAGCAAATCATCTTTCACGCTTAGAGGACCCAGCTTTAGAGGCAACCAGGGACGAGCAAATCAACGAAAAATTTCCAACTGAGTCCCTGGAAATGGTGGAATATAAGGAAGAACCATGGTACGCCGACTATGCTAACTACCTAGCTAGCGGTATAGTCGCAAAAGGATGGCCACATCATCAAAGAAAAAAATTCTTTGCCAATGTAAAACACTACTTTTGGGAAGATCCATATCTTTTCAAAATGTGTGCCGACCAACTCGTCAGACGATGCGTACATGGTAGAGAAGCACGAAGAATTCTCCGCCATTGTCATGAAGGTCCATACGGAGGACATCATGGTGCTGCCAGTACCGCACGAAAGGTATTCGATTCAGGATTTTATTGGCCAACCATTTACAAAGATGCTCAAAGTCTTGTAAAGACATGTGATGCTTGCCAAAGAACAGGTAATATTTCTTCCAAAAACGAAATGCCACAAAATGGCATTCTTGTTTGTGAAATATTTGATGTGTGGGGACTCGACTTTATGGGACCTTTCCCACCATCGAAAGGAAACAAATATATACTTGTGGCAGTAGATTACTTGTCTAAATGGGCCGAGGCCGAGGCACTTCCAACAAATGATGGAAGAGTCGTGGTAAGATTTCTGAAAAAATTATTCTCTCGTTTTGGCACACCTAAAGCTTTAATAAGTGATAGAGGTACCCATTTTTGCAACCATCAACTTGAAATTTTTTTAACAAGATATGGGGTCTATCACCGGGTTTCGACAGCGTATCACCCTCAAACAAACGGACAAGCCGAAGTGACTAATAGAGGTTTAAAACGAATACTCGAAAAAACCGTAGGGTTAAATAAAAAGGAATGGGCTGATAAATTAGACGATGCTTTATGGGCTTTTCGAACTGCTTATAAAACAACAATAGGTACAACCCCATATAAGCTAGTTTATGGAAAAAGTTGTCATTTGCCAGTAGAAATTGCACACAAAGCCTACTGGGCAATCAAAAATGTAAACTTAGATCTAGAATTTGCTGGTAAAAATCGATTTTGTCAAATAAATGAATTAGACGAGCTTAGGAATTATGCATACTCAAACTCCGAGATTTATAAGGAAAGAATGAAAAATTTGCATGACAAACATATTAAACCTAATGAATTTCGGGTAGGAGATTTAGTTCTTTTGTTTAATTCACGACTTCGATTGTTTCCTGGTAAATTAAAGTCTAGGTGGTCAGGACCTTTTTCCATCACCCATATTTTTCCACACGGTGCAGTAGAAATTAAATCTCGAAATGAGCCACCATTTAAAGTCAATGGTCAACGGTTGAAACTCTATCAAGGATTCATTGAGGATGAGGAAGAAGAAATCTCGCTTCAAACGGTGGAAGAATAAAAACATCATGCCTGGTAAGTTACGAACGATTGAAACGACAAAATAAAGCGGTAAGTTTTCTAACCATAGCTTATGGGAAAAAGGGGCACTCACACGAGCACTAAAAAAAAAAAAAAAAAAAAACATGCTCTGCACGAGGCCGTGTCCGCTGGACACGGGGCCGTGTTCGCGCTGCAGACGGGATAAAACCCCTTTTTCAAAACAGTTTCTTAATTCCACACGCCCCGTTTCCCCACAAAAGCTCTGGTTCCAGGCGATTTTTCGCGAAATTTCGACGTCTCCTATCGATCTAACAACATCAAGGTATGATTCTATCACTCTTAGTAGTTAGATTAGTTACTTGCATGTAGTTAAAACACCAAAAATTTGGGGAAAAATCTAGGGTTCTTGAAGTTCATCCGGATCAAACCTCAAATTTTTGTTTAGATTTGTTTGCATTTAGTTAGATTAGTGTTAAGGAAAGTAAATACACTTAGATTGTTCAAAGATTCATCCGATTTCTTACAAAAACCCCAAACCCTTGTTCTTGAACCGAAAAAGATAAAATTGATGGGGTAAACGGGATATTTTGGGAAAAACGGTGTTTAGGGTTTCATTTTCGGAGGAAACCGCACCTATTGGACCAAAAATTTTCAAGTTTTCGAAACCGGGTCGAAAAATGAAGTTTTTGAGTAACAGACCTCTGGACACGGGGCCGTGTCCGCTGGACACGGGGTCGTGTCCAGCCCGCTGTTTGCAGTTTTGTCCGAAAACATTTCTGTTTCGTGCTAACTTTTGGTGTATGCTTGCAGATGGCCAGGAAGTTTACAAGATTCAACGCCAATGAGTTAGATGCAAGAGCTCGATACGAGCTTCTTCAAACAAGGCCGGAGGAACACCCAAGGCAGGCGTGCACAGAACTGCTAACCATGGTGAATCAAATTGACCGTTTCAACAACATTGTCACGGGACCACTCAGAGTCGCACTAACAACCCGACTCCGTTCCGTCCATGAATGCACCTTGGAATTCTACAGCACCTTTGCATTCACTTCAAGGTGCGACCCGTTCGATAATGACGGGGTGTCATTCCGGTGTGGCGGGACGAGGTATTCGATCTCCATGGCACAATTCGGGTCGATTATCGGGTTGTATGCGGAAGAGGATGCGGGAAACGAAGAAAATACAGGGGGATTGAGAGAGATTGAAGACAACGAGCGCCAAGCCATGTGGGCTCAGATTGGGGAAGGGTTCTACAATCCGAGCAGCACTAAGAGTACCAAGCTGAGGGATCCGCTATACAGATACATTCATAGGTGTCACACCCCGACCGCGTAAAACAACAAATCGCGGCGGAAACATCGGGGCGTGTTGCAACAGAATTAATGTTTCATAACCATGGATACCAAAGAGTGTTTCGTTTTATTAAACATTGAATAATTACATCGTCTTGAAATCTAAATACACTATTTAAACATAGTCTATCATTGTTATTGAGTCACTAAGGCCTTGTCCAGTCCTATGTGAGCATGCATCTTATCAATCGATATCATCCAACAATACCTGAAACATATGTGAAAACGAGGTCAGCAAAGAAATGCTGGCGAGTACATAGGTTTTGTGAAAATAAGATTCATGACTTCTGTTTAAGAAAATGTTTAGTCATGAACCTTGTAATTTGCTTTGTCTTTGTAAATCATTTGAAAAATAATAAGTTCGGATGATAAGTATAAATAAGAGAATAATGCATGATTAAATGAATAACCATGTAAAATGAGTTTGTATAAGATAAGTTGTTTGTAAATAAATGTCTTGTGAAAAGTATGTTACTTGTATAAAATGTTCTATGTCTCAAACTGAAATGATTCAAATAACGCTACAATATGTAATACCATACAAACACTTATATATAGGAAGTACCTGCGGCGTATCCACCATGCTTGTATCATATTACACACGCACCGTTACTCAAATCACTTACCCAAACCAAACCACCAAAGTAATGTTCATGCCCAATGTAAATCATGTAATATGTATAACCAAAATGATATGTATGGCTAGTGAAATGCATTAACTAAACAATAGGTGAAACGCACAAAACAAAGTATTGAAGTAAAACTTGGTTTAAACCAATACTATGTTTCGTGTAAATGCATGATCAAATGTAAATCATGTCCAAATGTTTACCCAATCGTTAACCCATCTTGTTTTAATCGTTCTTGTTTTAATTGTGAAACTACTTTATGGTCGATTCTCTAATAACATTCAAACCTTCTTGACGCGTTCCTCGCTCCATCTCGCTCTCGCTCTCGTTCTTAACAAACCCTTACCAAAGGATAAGTTAATAATTACAGATTCAGTCGCTACCCACAACCCCCACACATAACAATGGGTGCAGTAAATAACGGGATTTGTCAGATCCTATGGTACCATAACCTAATACTGGTTGGCTTGATCATTGCTAATGAATGTCATCGGTTATGTAAACTACAACCAACAAGTTTGTTCACTTTTTGAAATTGTTATTAGTTTTTGAAATCATTGTATTCGTTCTTGAAATCATTGTTATTGTTCTTGAAACTACATTGTAATTGTTATTGAAATTATTGTAATCGTTCTTGAAACCACATTGTAATTGTTATTGAAATCATTGATAAAACATTTAGCACATATGAGTCACCCCAAAACAGTTGAAAACAGTAAAAGAGGGGAATAATGTACTCGCCTGAGAGTGCTTAGGAGTCTTGAACAACTACCAAACAAATCTTGAGGGAGCACGGAATCAGTCGGCAATCTAAAACTATATAAATAAACCGGACTTAAATCGGGAGATCGGATAGGATGAGGCTTGGTAAACCAAATGAGTGTTGGAACTCATATGATATGGTTTAACAAGGCCTACATACTACAATGAAACCAAACCTAAGTGCTTTCGACCCATCTCGACCCATTAAGGTAGCTTATGCTACTTTAACGCGTCGTGCGCGTGAAACGCGTTCGGACCGTCTAACTAGTCCTATGACAAGTGTTATATGCCTAAACATGTTACATAATCAGTTATGTGACAAAAGTTTAGGTTACATATGCTTAATTACCAATTATACATGAAAAGGGTATTCTGGTAATTTACCTAAGGCATATAAACTACCTATCATACAACTACTTAAACGATGTGACCATAGGGTATAACCTCGGAAGGTTATTCCCTACCTACTATGGTCACCTAATGTATTTGGTCGGATCCTAATGATCGACCAAACTGGGTCGGGTTCGAGGGTATAGGCGATTTATTAGATCGCCTACCCTACGACCCTAGACAACGTGGTAATCAGTGGGCATAGTCCCAAGGGACTATGACCAACGTGATTACACTCACGTTGCGAAGTTCAAAAGAACTTCGCATTGACCATTACTGGTCAACGCTGAAAGTCAAACAAAGTTTGACTTTCGGACTCGAAAAGCAATAAAATAAGGAAAAGAACGAAAGAATACTTACGAAGGGTCCCCGAATGCTAATCCCGATTCAAGAATCTCAGGTATGAAACAATGGTTTCAACTTAGAGGTTCTCAAATCAGAATTCTAGTGATTTTAGCAATGGGGGGTATGGGGTATTTATAGGAATACCCGAACCGTTAAGATCGTTTCATGGAAAACGTGCCTTAATCCCATCCGTACATGTGTTGCAAAGTTATGGTGCTTAGGTGCTTAAATTCCATCCATACATGTGTTGCAAAGTTATGGTGCCTAAATTCCATCCTTATCCGCTGACTAAGCAAGTTTAGAATGTGTGGTTGTGAATTAAACAACGGCTAATACATCGAATCTGGTCCCGAATGCGAAAAACGATCCAAATGACGTGACGAATGGATTTTTCTTATGGCGAACACTAAAATAAAATATTTTAGTGCTTACATAAATTTTTGGATGTCCGGATGTATTCAGAACGTAAGTTATGCGCGAAAATGCAAACTTGTGCACTTTTTGACACTTTTAGTCCCTGAATGACCCAAAAGTTTATTTTAGCACACCGAACCCCTCAAAGCCTATTTCTAAGCTATGTAAAGGATATTTATGGTATGTTTAACTTATGGTCATGTTCCGGAAGGTCTGTTACAGTTCAAATTGGCATACTTTCGCAGTTTGTCAACTTTAGTCCCTGTAAGCGAATTAACTTGTTTTCGGCATACCAAACCTTCCAAAACTTATTTCTAAGTTATGTAAAGGTCATTTAAGGTATGTTAAGCCTATTTCACTATTCCGGAGTGTTCGTTACATTAAACTGGTTATATTTACGCATCGATGCGCGTATAACCTTCCAGAAAGCGATTTAGAGTTTGAATTTGAACAAGAATTGATATGTGCAAATGATACACATATTTTTACAAATCCCAAGTATGAAATATAATATTTCATTGGTTCGGTATTTGTTTGATGGCCGTGAAGGCACAGGTGTTACAATAGGCTCCTCGGCTACTCTTTTAGCCAAAGACATGACAGTGGTGGCGTCGTTGGGTTAAGAGATTTGCTTGTCCTCCATTGCATTCACAACCGCAGGCCGCTCGATGTTCCGTTCCTCATGCTCCGAAACCTGCATCACAACCGCCTTGCTAGTGCACCAACTCCTATTTTCTTTGGGGGATGGGTGTACCGTCTCTTCAAGCACTTCGCCTACATTCCGAGGTCATTTGAGAGGAGCCCATGGTCGGGAACGGTGGATATTCACATATGCCGCTCAATGAACCTAATTTATGAGGCAGAAGACGGGACGGTAACCTTTCAAAGGATGCAAGGTCATGCATGGAACCCGCAGGAAGCGCTTGTCCTCCCAGCTCCGCAACATCATCAGTACCACTACCAACCCCACGGTGATCCGGGCCAATCATCCTCCTCGGGAGGTGGTTTTCCTAATTTTCAAAGTTTGCATGATTTGTTGCAGGAAAACCTCATGTGTACTCGGAACACCTATAACATGGCGAGCAACACCTACCACCGGGTCGGAGCTATTGAGAGAAACCTATCCGAGATACAAGACGATGTCGGATACATACGAGACCACATTGCACGCCATGGAGGGGATGATGACGATGATGATGATGCTATGGAATAGGCGGGAGGAGCATAGGAGGAAGCGGTTGATGGATGACTCCCCAGGTACAAACTGAGGCTTGGAATGCTAAGCCTCAGCACTTATAGGGCCAGGATGGAAAAACCGGAGGAAGAAACCTGTTTTTCAGGCTTTTAGACTGTCCACACGGGGACGTGCCCAGCCAACACGCCCCCGTGCTCACCTCCCAGACCTGCTGTTTGGCTACTGTCCTGCAAATTTTTGTCAGACACGTGGCCGTGTCCAGTGGACACGGGGCCGTGTTCACCTTCTGTAAGTTCTCGTTACTGGCAGTTCGCCACGGGGTCGTGTCCAGTGGACACGGGGCCGTGTCCAGACTACCAGTAACATAAACCTTTGCTTTCTAACACCATTTTACACATCTAATCAACCTAAAAATTTATTTTTGGGACACGTTGAGGACAATGTGTAATTTAAGTGTGGGGGGGATGCTAAAACCTTGAATTTTGCAAGTCCTAAATACAAGCCTTACACAAAACTCTATTGGAACCGCTAATCACCCCAAATTTTTTTTCAAAAATTTCATTTTTCTTACTTGTCTAAGTTTAACTCGGGAAATTCAAGTTCTCAAAAAGGTTATATTTTTACAAATTTACAACCGATAACGTAGTGATAAAAAGAACCAACATAAGAAAATTATGAAAAGGCATGGCAAACTTAGTTAAAATTTGATTATATATACTTGATCACATAAAAACCCATTCCCACAAAAGTGAGTTTTGAGCCTTTATTGAGCACAATTACATATCATAAAAACTAAATGCTCATTCTTCGTTTCTTGTGTGAATAGCCGCTTGGTTCTTACGACTCTAGAACTTGCCATGACGATACATTCCCGGTCCTTATCAACTTAAACCCGAGTAAGTAAATGATGGAGGCATTAGGACTAACCCCTTTTTATTTCTACACCATTATTTTTCTTTTTCTTTTACCACCTACCCAAAAATCCCCCTAGTTAGCCCCTTTGAGGCTAAACCTTTTCATTTCATCACCCAAACCAAAAACCCTTTTTACCCACCAAAACCCTTTTTTCATTTTTAACCCTTTGTTTTAGTAACAAGTTCGGTTTTTCGTAAAAAAAAAAAAATGTGTTGATGATGAAGCAAAAAGAAAATAAACAAACAAGTTCATCAAAAATAACTTTGTTTGAATAAAAGCTTCATCAAAATAAAAAGTTGCAAAAATAGAAAGTCCTACGAAAACCGACACTTGTTACGTTTTTCGCCCTTTTTCTACTAACCACTAACCACTATCCCAACCACCTACCTTTAACCCAAGCCTAACCCTTAACCCACAAAGTCCTCTTGATATTTACAAAGGTATAAAAGTTTAAAAGGAGGAGGATTGATTGCTTGGCAAGCCTATGGTAGGAATAAGTCCCATGCCGCTCTCGAGTGATTCACTAAAAATACACCTTCGGCCGAGTGTGAGTGATTTCTCCCGTGAGGTATGTGAACTTGTATATAAATGGAATTTTAAAAAAGGCATGTTATGCCCAAATAAGTAATTTCTCCTATGAAAAGTTCTAAATAAATCATTACGAATAGGAGTGTAAATAAATAAAAATAAAACCCAAAAAGATCTTGGATATCCCGACACTCTACGACAAGCCCAAAACCTTCTCTTCTACCCATTCCATTTGGGAGTGTAAGCCCCATATTAAAGAGTTTTGCTTGAGGACAAGCAAAAGTTCAAGTGTGGGGGTATTTGATGTGTGTAAAATGCAACATATAAATTACATCAAATAAGGCATAAAACTAACCCTTTTTAAGTACTAATATTGGAAAAACAGTGTTTTTGTCTTCCTTTTGTATTTTCAGGATTAAATGAGCTCAAAAACGCAAAAGAAGCAAAAAGACAGCTAAATCCAACATAAATACAAGAAAAGGAACATTAGTGGACTGCCCGACCCCTCAACGGCACCTTCCAAAGCAAAATGGAGAAGTCAGAAGACTGAACACGCCCCGTGCTCAGCCAGCACGGGGCCGTGCCCAAGAAGCAGCAGAAAAGACAAACCTATAGAAGCTTCTATTGCCCACCACGGGCCGTGCCCAGCGGACACGGGGGCGTGTCGAAAGTACAGCAGGCGCATTTATTGTAATTGCGAATTACAATTAATGAGGAGAGAGAGTGTCAGACAGGCACGGGGCCGTGCCCAGCGGACACGGGGCCGTGCCCAGCTCTCTGTTCAGCCTATAAATAGGAGTGCTTGGATTCATTTCAACTCATCCCTTGGCACACCACCTCTCTCACACTTCATCCACCACCCACCACCATCACAACACCATCATCCACCACCATCATCCATTGTCCATCATAGAGTGTGTGAGTCGTCTCGGGATCCAAGATTGATCGTAAGAGTTCTTGACAATCAAGGCCATGTTTGCCTAAGTCTCTTACATCACTTGGTGAAGACAAAGTGTCTAGTATAATACTTTTTATTTCTAATCTTTTGCACTTTTTATTTGGTTTTGTATTAATGACTTTAATAACTAGTTACTTATGTTGAAGGTGATCTTTCCTTATCGTTTGTCCGTGGTGTCTTGGCATTATTTTACTGTCTATATAACATAAAGGATTTTCACCATTCATATCTCCACGGTCTATATGGAGGTATGTTGGCTACCTGGTCGGGGGTTAAGGGAACGGTTTGGTAAAGGTCTTGCCATTGTTCAGCGTTTAGAGGTCCTGCAATGGACCTGGGTCAAATTTAGTAGGACCTCCTTCAATACTTCACGGTATTGGATGGCGGGGGTTCAAACTCTTTGATCCCCTCATAAGTTAACTACTATTAATACTATAACCCGGCTATTTAGGACTGTATACCTGCTGACTCAGACTACTTAGCCGAGGGTAACGTCACCGCCAAAAGCGGGGCCTACCACAATACTGCATTAATAACTTAATTCATTATCTTCCAATAATCCACCCTTTTAGGATTGTATCCTTGCTGACTCAAACTACTGGGGTGAGGGTAACGTCACCTTCAAAAGAGGGGCCTACTACAATAACTAAGATAATCTCTTAATTATGTGCAAAAGTGCGGAAATAATCAAAGGTTATACTAGATACGAGTCGGAACCAAGTGATTCATCTTGTCTATCTGTTTTTTTTATTTTTATTTTCAGCATTTTAGTTAGTTTTTATCTTTTCTTAGTTTAAAACATTTTTCTAAACTTTTATTTTGATTAGACGTTGAGGATAAACCGGTACTAAAAGCTCTTGTGTCCTTGGACGACCTCGGTATCTTACCAATGCTATACTACACTCAACGATGGGTGCACTTGCCCATATGTGTGTTTAGTGTTAGTGAAATATCGTGTTTTATAAATTTAAAACTTGGCTAAAATAAGTGTTAAAAAGGGCTTAAAATATACACCTAATATATATAACACCTTCACGCACATCACCAAGCCCAAGAATTGGCGAATTTCCTTCGGTGTACGAGGTGCAGGCCAGTTCTTAATCGAGTCTACCTTGGATGGATCAACGTGAATCCCATCCTTGTTTACCACGTGGCCTAGGAAATGGACTTCTCGAAGCCAGAAGTCGCATTTCGAGAACTTTGCGTAAAGCTGTTCGGTTCGAAGGAGTTCCAGAATAAGTCGCAGATGTTGCTCGTGTTCCTCCTGACTCTTAGAATAGATCAGGATGTCGTCGATGAAGACTATAACGAATTTGTCCAGGTAAGGCTTGCACACTCGGTTTATCAAGTCCATGAAAACCGCAGGTGCGTTTGTCAGCCCAAAAGGCATGACCAAAAACTCGTAGTGCCCGTATCGAGTTCTGAAGGCCGTTTTGGAGACGTCCTCTTCTCGGACTCTCAGTTGGTGATATCCCGATCTCAAATCAATCTTTGAATAGTAGCTCGACCCTTGCAGCTGGTCGAACAAGTCGTCAATACGCGGTAGAGGATAACAATTCTTCACCGTCACCTTGTTGAGTTCCCGGTAGTCGATGCACATTCTGAAGGTACCGTCCTTCTTCTTCACAAATAGTACTGGAGCTCCCCAGGGCGATGAGCTAGGACGAATGAAACCCTTATCCAAGAGTTCTTGTAGTTGCGTAGAGAGTTCTTCCAACTCTGATGGAGCTAAACGATAAGGTGCACGAGCTATAGGCGCAGCTCCAGGAGCTAGTTCAATCTGAAACTCGACTTGGCGGTGGGGCGGAAGACCAGGTAATTCCTCAGGATAGTCGCGTACAATTGGAAAATCTTCTATCTTCCTCTCTTTCTCCGAGGTGTCAGTAACGAGAGCCAAAATAGCAGTGTGGCCCTTTCGCAAGCACTTTTGGGCCTTAAGGAGAGAGATGACGTTCTCAACGGCACTCCTCTTGTCGCCACGAATCATGAGAGGTTCATTACCGGAACCCGGAATACGAACAATCTTCTCGTTGCAAAGAATCTCTGCTCGGTGTTGGGATAACCAATCCATCCCAATGACAACGTCGAAGCTACCCAAGACGATAGGAATAAGGTTGATAGAGAAGGTCTGGTCTGCAAGAATAAGCTTACAACCCTTGACTACATGTGTGGCTTCTAAACTCTTACCATTTGCTAGCTCTACAGTGTGTTTGTTGTTCAAAGGCGTTGGGATACGCTTAAGCATTCGACTAACTTCTAGTGACACGTAGCTAGTATCGGCACCCGAATCAAACAATACTGAAACATAAAAGTCGTCGAGAAGGAACTTACCCGCCACGACATTGGGGTCGTTCCTCGCTTCACCTTGGCCAATCACGAACGCTCGCCCTCTGGCACCATTGTTGTTGTTGTTCCCATTGTTACCATTCCCCTGATTGTTGTTATTGTTGTTGTTGTTCTGGTTCCTGTTCAGTTGGGGACAATCTCTCTTGAAGTGGCCCTCAGCTCCACACTGAAAGCACCCTTTGTTATCACCCTGTTGCTGCTGCTGGCGTTGGTTCTGTTGAGCTTGCTGACGATTCTGATTGGCGGGGTATAAGCTCCTGCAATCCTTTGCAGCGTGACCAGGCTTGTTGCACCGATGACAGTTGCCCCTGGTGCATGGCCCGCTGTGGTGCAGGCTGCAGCGATTGCATTTGGGGTGATTCCCTTTGTACCCACCATGACTTTGACCACCAGATGATTGCTGACTAGGACTCTTGTAGTCATCAGTCTTTCTCTGCTGAGACTGGGACTGAACAGAAGTCGACCCCTTACTTGAAGCTCCATCCCATTTCCGTTTGTTGTCACTAGAGGTACCGGAAGTAGTTGCAGCACCTATGCGCTTTGGTAACTTGTTCTGCTCCACCGCCTGATCGGTGAGACGGTGAGCCAACTGAACAACCTGCTGGATGGTGGCGAGGTTCGCTGAAGTCACATGACTTTGGATCTCTGGCACCAAGCCCTTGAGAAAGAGTTCAATTCGCTTAAATGGAGGGTCCACCATAGTAGGACACAGTAAGGCAAGCTCATTCGATCTCTTAGTGTACGCCTCTATTTCTGACCCCGTCATCTTGAGGTTGAAGAACTCCACTTCCAGCTTATGAATGTCATCACGACTGCAGTATTCCTCCTTGATCATCTCCTTAAAAGTTTCCCATGGGGTGGCGTTGGCAGCAACCAACCCCAGCATTTGGACCTGAGCGTTCCACCATGTGAGGGCTAAACCCTCGAGAGTACCGGTAGCATACTTCACTCTGCGTGCCTCAGGGCATTCACACATTTCGAACACAGATTCTAGTTTCTCAAACCAGTGGAGGAGGCCTACAGCTCCTTCAGTGCCGCTAAAAGTAGTTGGTCGGCAGTCCATGAAAGTCTTAAAAGTGCACACGGGTGGCTGAGCATGCTGACCTATCGTGGGTGAAAGAAAAGACAGAGTTTAACACAAAGGTTGGTTCACGAGAGTAGGATTCTAAAGATCCTAGAATAAGTTCGGACTGCAGGATATACCTCCTGCGTGTGCAGCTGCAAGTGTTGCGGCAACTCGTTCGTTAATCAGAGCCGTCAACTGGGCTTGTGTCATGTTGATGCGTCCAGACATGATCTTCATATCAAGAAGAACGTGAGTGAGAGAGGTTCGCGAAAGTGCGACGACAGAAGGGAGTAAGCACACACGTGTTCAAGCAATAGTAGTTATACTAATCAAGCATACCATGAGCAATGTACTAAGTTACTAACAAGTAGGCAATATATACGTAGATCATACCACCTAGAATGTTGAGCCTTGCATGTGGAGTGAAGCGTCGTTGTGGATCGTAGAGCACTGTACAGGTTATAGTCTGATTTTAATAAAACTTTTCCTTTATTAAAACCAAGTTCACTATAACCAATGGCTCTGATACCAATCTGTCACACCCCCAAAATCCACCTGCGGAGTACCACCGCTTGGAGGCGTGACTGACCAGGATCCAGCCACCAATCATATTGAACAAGTATACAAGTAGTTATAGAAATCCAACCAATACAATTGGTGTTCAAACAAAACATAGTTTAAGTTGCAAGCGGAAGCATAAGTCTTAAAACCAAAACATAAGTTTAATTGTTTCAAAGTTTAACATGGCACGCAGTCGTCCATGTCCCACAACGACTCTCTTCCATGCAAGCTCCAGCTAAGTACCTATTGACCTGCAAAGCATGTAGTAACGAGTCAACAACAAGTTGAGTTAGTTCACGGTTGGGTGTTTGTTTTAAGTTGTTTCGAAAACAGTTTCCTTTATCTGGCATCCTGCCGTGGGGGTTACCCCATAGTTAAAAACGTGACTTGTTTATTCCCGGTTACTCTGGCAATCCAGCCGTGGGGGCTACCCCGTGTTAGTTATCTGGCATTTCGGCCGTGGGGGCTACCCCATGTATACACTAGACTCGTTACCATATCGACTGCTGACTGTTGTCATGTTTATGTGCCCTGAAACTGTCAATGTCTATCATCATTGACGTGCCCCAGATCCATTAGTTCACGCCCGTCCTCTGCGGCACGGTGTGAGGTTTGTCAGACCTAAATAGCGCTATCTAACTAATGACCCGCTCGCCATTGGCCCGGCGATTAAGTCGATATAAAAAGGAGGGACTTCGTGATAGAGTTTTGGTCTAGTACGAGTTATCTGTCCGTGAGGACGAGGAATTACATTCCTGAACCATTGCTGTCCCACCCAAGGAGGACGAGGAATCTACATTCCTTAACCCCATTCCCAACCCAGGGAATCCCATGCTTTGTAGAGGGTGTGAACTCACCGTGGTTTGCTCGGCAGATACACAGAAAGGTCAATCAAGCTGTAAGTGGTCAACTACGTCCTAACATAGATACCATTCAAGTCAGGTTCATATCCAAGTAGTGCACGTATGTTCTACACGTATACTAGCAAGTTGCATACAGGTATTATTCATGGCATGCACGTATAAACATGGCGGTTTACAATAATACATATGAGTTGAACAGTAGCATGTATACAAGTAAGCAAAGCCCAAAAGTCCGGCCCAATCCTAAGCCCGTAACAATGCAAGTCCAAACAGTGCACGACATACACAATTAACAGTAGCACACGCGGCCCATCTGTTCGGCCCAATCACTTAGGCCCGTAACAGTGTGAAAGTCCAAATAGTGTACACATGTGTGTGGTCTCGAGTCGAGACTGTGCGGTCTCGAGTTGTAACTTACAAGTTCTCAAGTCGCAATCTAAGGAGGTCTCGGGTCATGCACGTATGGATCTCGAGTCGCAACTGGACTCGCAAGTATAGTCTCGAGTCATGATGTTTGTGTGTTGATGAAGCATGGTCTCGAGTCGAGACTAGAGGTTCTCGACTCGCAACCTGAGTCGCAAACTGTGTTCTCGAGTTGTCTTATGGTGGTCTCGAGTCGAGACTGAAGGTCTCGGCTGGACATCTGCTGATTTCCTGACATATGTACTAAACCAATAGAATTACAATTTCATGAGATAATGTACTATCCAATGGTATTTCTTAAACATGTTTCCTTGTCTACTACTAACCAAAAACGGATCAAACATGGTGATTTCAAATATCTACAACACATTCATATCATATTCAACAAGTTCTTCATATATTCATCATGTTCATCAAATATTCATAACACAAACAACCCTTATTCGAGCACATTGTGCATTTTTCGGACAAGAGTTATAATACCTAAACTAGATACCAAGCTTATGTTGCAAACAAAACATCTATTCTATAACCCTCATGAATCGGATGATCATTATCATTCTTTTATCACACAAGATCTATACTTTTACTAAAGAAGTCATGCTCATCATCAATGTTGTAACTAAGCATGTATTGTCTAACCATCAAGAACTTATTAAACACCTTTGTCATATTCAAACAATAGTCATGGTGCATACTATCACATAATCAATACCCTAATCATGTATGAAACTTAACAAGCAAACATATTATCATATGACTTCATCATACATAACTATCAACCGAAACATATCATCTTCAACCGAAATATCACATATAACATAAGTCACTAACCGGTTAAGTTTTCAAGGGAGATCTTTAAGCTTGAACCGTGAGCTCTTGTGTTACCGGTTGGATCCGAGAGTAAAGAAGAGGGGAGGTGATGCTTGATTCTCTAGGGTTTAAAGTTTCTCTAGAGAGAGAGTGTGTAGGAGAAGGTGTGTGTGAGAATGAGTGTGTTGTCCAAAGAAATGGCAAACATGGCTATCCACCAAGGTTATATATCCGTTCCAAGTAGTGCACCCTAATGGGCTTTTGGTTGGGTTAAATGAGGTGCGTGGCCCATCCGGCCCACTGTTTCATTGTTCACTCAAGACCGCATGGTCTCGAGTCGTGTTCATGGTTCTCGGCTCACCTAAACATATACACATACTATACATACAAGCACACATATACACATAACACATAATCACATAGAATGTTCGCTTCTATCATTGAACCAACAAGTCAACTAGTCACACATTTAAGCATGTTACATCGAGATACAAATGAAAGGTTCTAAATTTCGAGTTGTCACATATAATATTATTGTGTAATATGAGAGATGCATAATGTGACATCCGGTAATTTACGGCTTTAATTTACGCGCAAAACAAACATTAGGATGATTAAAAGTAGTGTAATTAGACGTAACTTAGCTTAATTAGGCCTCTAGTATGCCCAGGAACGCCTATTCGACTTCACAATACGCGTATGACGATCTGCGGAAAACTGCTGAATATTAAACGGTAACGTACTGAAACCGAACAAAATACTGACAACGCCAACAAATATGAACTTTATACGTATATTTTATACTTATAAATTTGGTTTTGCGAATTTATCGTGCTTTCGAACGCCACAAAGCGCAAACGTGAACGAAAACGCAACTGGAGGAACGCACCGGCAAAGAAACGGTAGCATCAAACAAGCTTATTACCTTCAAAACTAAAATTTTACGATATATCTAGCTTCGTAATTAAATTTTAATAAACATAGTCGAAACCGGATCGAAAAACGGATGGAAACGTCGAACGTACGCGTAAAAACCGACTTTCGACATACGTTTTACGTGTTTTCATTTTTAGATAAATACGTTACATCATTTCACGAGCATTGGGTGCGTTAACGAACTTCTGAAATGTCAACGGGCTTATGAAATGTTATTGGGCCAAGCCTTGGGCCTAACCCACTCCTTAAACCCTAGGTATAAAAATGTGACCACATTCTTATCCTTATTTTGAAACCACATATCACCAACATACGCACACCATCATCTTCACTATCCCTCTCTCGATTATACCTGCAACACACAGACATAAATTATGTCTGATTCCTTGTGAAACCTTATCACCTTTCCCAAAATTTTCAAAACCCTAACACCCTTGAAACATCCCAACCGCACCCCCTTTCCCTATCCCTCCATTTTCAAACTGGCGACCCACAAGGAGGATCCGGCGACGACTGTGTAGCCGGCCACCGTGAGTGGTGGTCTGGCAAAGGTACGATGGTGGCGGCATAGACCCGATGGGTCAGAATTTCAATGGAAACCACCACCACAGCGGCCGCGCTGTGGTGGATGGCGTCGGGTGGTTGTATCGGACGAAAGAGAGAGAGAGAGAGAGAAAGTGATGAGAGAAAGAGAGACCAGAGATGTAGAGAGGAAGCCGACGGCTCCATCACCGCCGCTCACGGCGGCGACTTGACGACGATGGCGGTGGAGTTGTTTCTCTTCGACGTTTTTCCCGACAAACACCAGTAAGCACCCATCTCTCTTCCCCATTTTCTTTTATTTTTCAGAAGAATTGATGATGATGATGATTTGTTGTTGTCGATTGTGGTGATGATTTGCTGTTTGAGATGATGATGATGTCAGTGGAGGTGTTGCCGGTAGTAGCAATGGCGGCGGTTGATGGCGGGGCTGCGTGGACCCGGTTCAAGCCTCGGTCCAGTTCAGATTGTAGTTCGGGTTAACGGGTCAAAGATGTTCAAAGATGGTCAAAGTCAGACTTACTTGGTTCGAGTCAGATTTAGCGCGGGTCAAACGCGGTCAACATCAAGATCGGTTCGGTTCGGTTCGGGTTTCTAGGAACGAGTCAACTCGGTCAAACCAAGTCAACTCGGTTAAACCCAGGTCAACAGCGAGTCAACTCGGTCAACCTATTCGACGTTTCGATATGAAGATTGGTAAAGCTTTAACAGCGCGATTATTCACGTTGTTTTTGTATAGTTTTTATTAATTACGTGAAAACGAGCTCGACCTGATTCGATTAGAGTATAGTTACATTTTGACATATTTGACGAAATTTGTTATATTGCGATTGAATTGTGTTGCGTTTTGACAAGAATATATCGACACTTTAGTTGTAGGGATCATCCAAAAACAGAGGAAACTTGAGATTCCAGGATCCGGCAGGTTTGACGGAGTTTTGATCCCAAGATAACCGGTTCGGTGGAGTATTATTGATAAGAAATGAGTAGAAGAAGAGTCGAGTCCAAACAAGTTAATTATAATTGGTTTCTATTCAATGATTTGAAGTTACATACCCGCGAAACCAATTGTACAATATCTCCCCTCTGGGAACCAAAAGCTTATCCAAATGAGAAACCCCTCATCCCTATATATAGACATTGTCCATCCGTCCGACACGCCACATGTCCATCCGTCCGGAGGGACTCCATCCGTCCGGATGGAATTTAACAATAAATGAACCTATAGGGACGAATGGGCTTTAAATGGACAGACCTGATGTCCATTCGTCCGGATGGACTCCATCCGTCCGAATGGACTTTGTTACATTCAAAACCTTGTCCGTTTTCACACCCTTCTATACAATATTCAACACACGCTCTGTCTGGCCTATTCGCACAGTGGCGAACATACGAAATATGCACCAACAGATTCCCCCTTGGCCGTCACTGTCGAATCGTCTCTTTGAAAACCTAGAGCCGTGTTTTAAATATTCTGCAACTTCAATCAGGCATCTTGAAATCTTCGATTGATTCCCCCTTAATTGATGATCCGAGTTTGCTTTGACAATGTTATACACACATTCCCCCTGAAATGAATCTTCAGATCTTTGTTTGCACAGTTCACGACTCCTCCTCTGATTTGCTCAACTGCAATCGTCACGAATAATAATCAACTTAAAACTAATCAATGGAGCTTCTCTGTTTCGGCTTTAACCACATCCGCATTCGGTTTTTGATATTCCATTTCAGCACCATCGATCGCGCATTCCGCCTGCTTGATCTTTTTAATGTTCAAAAACCCAACTGAAAATTGATATAACTTCAAATACCACACTAGTTAACGTCAAATCTATGATTACCCACGAAAATCTAAAATCCCGTTTTCCGTGATCCCTTTACGCACCTTTTGAATGATTGATTCGTGTAAACGGTATTCTCCACAATCAGCAAATCTTCATCGGATAACAAATCATCTCGTAACGCATTTAGATCTCGGAAGCTTTCATCCACGATCAGATTCACCCTCCCGGATAATCCAGATCTCAGAAGCTTTCATCCACAATCAGATTCACATTCCCGGACAATCTGAAGTCGGAACCACCCGAATGTTGTTGCATTATCACGAATTTCAAAAATGCTGGAAATTTCATATTGAAATTTTTATTCCCCCTCATTTTTTCAAATTCTGACGTCATCTCACTGAATTCCCCCTCAAATTGAGCAATCCAGTTCTTCTTTTATCTCTGAAAGACTCGACTATACCGTAAATGTGACAATTTTGCCCCAAAAGTCAGTTTTTCATCAATGTGGATTTATCGTTAAGGCCCATTAGTAGTGAGATAACCCAGATGATAATCATTCTGCACCAGTATCATGACTACCTAACAAATTTCCACTATTTGTGATTGCATCATCAAATCTGTTCGCTAAAGCTCCAGACGGTGTCTCCGAACAACCCAGCTTGGTCGTTAAAAACGAGAAAAAAAATTAATCACCAAATTTTTTCTGGAGACTCATCTCGTCAATGCGATCAAAAAATGCCTTTTTTGGCATTAGTTCATTCGTGCGAATGAACTGGTTTTGGAATGAATTGACAATTAAGACCCAATGTCCATTCGTGCGAATCAACAAGGTCGATCCGTCCGAAACGAGATGTCCATCCGTCCGAATCTAGATGTCCATCCGTCCAAATTGAGATGTCCATCCGTCCGAATCGAGACGTTCATCCATCTGAATCTGGATGTCCATCCGTTCGAATCTGGATGTCCATCCGTCCGAATCTGCAAATCCGCTCGAACATGTCTGATCATCTCAAGAACATTCCCAATCACATTTTTCGATCCAAAATCTTTATTTCTGCAAATTTCATGATGAAACTTCACAGGATTGTGCGAAAATCAATCACGAACATAATGATGTCTTAAATTTCAAATTTAATCCATGAATTGACATTCAATTTGATGTTTATTCGATGTTTAACGTCAAAACCTCCAAAAATCCAAAATTTATGAGCGTAGGTGATTCAATCAACTGTTAGATCGATTGAATCGGTACCGTAGCTCTGATACCAATTGAGATTCCAGGATCCGGCAGATTTGACGGAGTTTTGGTCCCAAGATAACCGGTTCGGTGGAGTATTAATGATAAGAAATGAGTAGAAGAAGAATCGACACCAAACAAGTTAATTATAATTGGTTTCTATTCAATGATATGAAGTTACATACCCGCGAAACCCCTTTGGGAACCAAAAGGTTATCCAAATGAGGAACCCCTCATCCCTATATATAGACATTGTCCATCCGTCTGAAATGCCACATGTCCATCCGGACGGATCTTCTGAAATGCCACATGTCCATCCCGTCCGGATGGACTTTAACAATAAATGAACTTATAGGGACGAATGGGCTTTAAATGGACATACCTGATGTCCATTCGTCCGGTTGGACTCCATCCGTCCGAATGGACTTTGTTACATACAAAACATTGTCCGTTTTCACACTATTCTATACAATATTCAACACACGCTCTGTCTAGCCTATTCGCACAATGGCGGACATACGAAATATGCACCAACAAAACTCTGCCTGTTTTTTGAGAAAATCCATAAACGAAACATGTTCTATTATAAAACGAAAACTATTGGATTCAAATAACTTTTATAAAATCAAATACAAATGTGTATTTATTTTGATGAACATTATAACATTTACAAAAGCACGTTTATAACGTTTTGACAAAAACCGTTTTATAAGATAATCAAACTCGATAGTTTTATAAAATAAATATATTTAGTTATATTTATTTTAAACATAAAAAATTCGGACATCTTTTATAAATAAATATAATTATTTGTGGTTAGTTTAAACATAAAAAATTCTGAAAATTCTGTTATAAAAATAAATATACTTATTATATTTATTTCAAACGTCAACAACTCAAAACTTTATAAACTAAACATGACTCTTATATTTATTTCAAATGTCGAAAACTCGATGATTATTTTATAAAATAAATATGATTATTATATTTATTTCGAACGTCCACGACTCAAAACCCTATAAAATAAATATAACTCATTATATTTATTTCAAACGCCTAAACATCATGTACATATATTTTGAATATTATCCATGAGACGCAATATATAATACGAGTTTGTAATATATTATTTTCATACGAACATTCGTTATATACACGTACAACTTCTCGGGACTACTAACGCGATTCTACCGATTTTTTATATAATTTTATATAAATATTTATATATTTTAAATCTCTTGAAAACTAAGTGTTTCAAGACTTAGTAAATTATCACCGACATTAAATGAAACTTAACAAGTATAACTTTTCGTTTCTTTCAAGTTAACAACATACCATCGGATCGTTCGGTTAGCGATTCGGTAGAGCTCAGTGACATGTAGTTTAGCTACCGCAATAATTTAGAAACTTATAAGATATTCCGTGTTAGGGATGATATAGATTGCACGCTAGCGAATCATGTCTTGGAAACAATATTTCGGAATCATATTAAGTTAGCTTTGCACAAGGATGTCGATGTGAGTTCATAACCCTACCTTTTGACGGTTTTACATTTTTATAAATGTTTTCGGGGTGGAAAGACATGCATGTTTTGCAAAAACATTCAAGGTTTTCAATGAACAAAAAATGCATATTTCTAAACCATGCTACACACAAGTTTTTAACTAACACAAATGATTTGTGAATTTCAATAAACTCAAATGGTTTACGAAATACTTATGCAAAACATATCAGTTTTTACAAAAATTTAAGCGGATACGAAACATGCATGAGCTACAGACTAGTGACGGGATTTGTCCTAGTTACAATGGGACGGGGTGTCCTACATCTAAATAAGGGGACTGGTTGGTCCTGCTCACGAACAATGGGATAGTGTGTCCCACATACAACCCATAAATCTTGCATGCACCTAAGGCCTTCATCTTAAGGACTAGATTATCCTACATACAACTCACAGGCTCATGCGGGCATGTTGTCATTGTCATGCGCAGACATTGACGGTTACACAAGTTTTACAATCACAAAACTTTACAGTTACAAAGTTTTACAAATATAACGCTTTACACATACAAAGTTTCACAAATACAAAGTTTTCATATAACATGCCTAGGAAAATGATTTTTATTTCGTTTTCTCAACAATGTTTTAAAACCGGTTATTCAAAAAGATTTAGAACAAACTATGAACTCGCCAACTTTATGTTTATTTTTCGCATGTTCTTTTTCAGGTTACTTTTTCAAATTATGGCACAGTTGGAATAGGAGAACCACGGGAATTCGAGTACTTAGTGGGCATTCATTTCCTAGAAATCTTAGCATTATATGTTTCCGTTGTGCCATGAAGATACCAGTCAAATCACACCAACTCTGATTTTATCGGGGTGTGAGACATAATACTCTATAAATGTTTAAATAAAATTTGAAGCTTCTATTGTGAATGCTCTTGTTACTATGTGTTCTGTATATCCGAAACGTAACACTCCTTAGAGCTTATACTGGGATGCGGGTGTTACACTTTAAATTTGATGAGTTTCGTACTTAATGTTTTAAAATGATACACTTATGTCCTTTAGCCGTAACCCAATTTATTTTTTCCGTTAAAGTTAGTCATGTGAGTTGCACATGAGGGGAATCAGTCATTTTGCCCACCCTTCACATTTTCCCTCAATTAAAATAAAAAATACGATTAACAAATTTAAAACTCAACAGCATCATTTTCGTCATTTCCATTAGGTTACCCAAATTCAAGAAACCCAAAGGTCAATCAAATTCAAGAACTTTCTTTACAAAATGAGTTGAGTTACAAATTCATCTAATTCAAAAAATCACTCATCTCATCTTATTTATTTCAAAACCATATCTAAATGCTTGAACCATGAAATCTAAACCAAGATTAGTTAAATCAGAACCATAAAATCAAGCCTCTTTGTCAAAATAAAAACTTGGGTCATGGTGTTGAACATGGTCGCTGACAAAGGAGGGGGATGGGAGAATCAGATGCTTACAAAGGTGAGTGGTTGGTGGTGAATCAACCCACATCGTTGCACCACCCAGCACCAATCACCTATCGCACCACCCCGCCACTCATCTCCTTTGTCCGATGAACATAAGCAAATGGCGAAGCAACCCACACTGTTTTTCCTGTGATGTGTTTCATGCAGTTTTCAACCCACAAGTTTTTTTTGGCGACCTGTTTCAGGCGATTTTCAGATCTGATCTGTTTTGTTTTGGAGCTGGTTTTCAAGTGATACCCGCCTCACCTGTTGAAGAAACACTAGATAAATGGCCGGAACCGAGATATCTAGGGGGTTTGAATCCGCATAAAAGGGTTAGCTCTCTCTCGATTGATTCAGTTGCAGCCGATCTCCTTCTCCGGTGATTCTGCAAAAAAGAGCACCGTTAGCCTCGCCAAGGGGAGAAGGGGGTTCTCTCCTTGACCCAACTCCGGTGTGAGAATAAGTATTGATAATGAAGAAGAAGATGTGTTTGAATAGTGTGTATAGTCTGAGTTCATACCTGAACAGTTCTCGTATTTATAACCGGGAGTTTGGGAGGGAAAACCTGTTATTGAAAAGATGACGGAAGATGCTAACGCCGTAGCGGTTACATTTTCTCCCGTTAAGTTCTTTGATCTAACGTCAAGTTGTCTCGATCCGATGTGAATGCACACGGATCGTGGTTTGATCTATGGTTGGGGAGTTGCCACGTGGAAAGTGATCAAGTGGAGATTACTCTCCAATTGCATGCCTTCGTTGTGATTTCAGGGGCGTCTGTGGTGATGACACGTGTCCAGACGGTTATAACCGTCTGGGTGGTGCACGATCATATTCTTTCTAGAAGATTACTGCTGTAATCTAGTGTGGCACCTTACTGTGTGGAGACCACTGAATAAATCCTAAGTCTAAATTATCCAAGTCTGGATATTTAGGCGGAAGTATTGATCCCAGGATTTTTATCCTTTGCTAATGGGAGAAGGCGCAAGGATTTATGTTTTCCTTTGGGCGCGCGACTATAGATTGCTGATTACTTTCCTCCTTTTGTAAGACCTATGCGCGGCCGCGCAAGGTTAAAAGGTTGAAAGGCCGGTTTGTGGTATGGTCTCAAATGCTTATTATGAGGTTTTTGGGACCTTACCCCTTCAAGTCCCCCCAGTCTAGTGTTGTACTTATGCAAATAAGTGGAGCACTGGACTTATGAGAGGAAAGTGTTTTTGGGCGCGAGAAATAAGAAATCTTCTCTTAGAAGCTTTGAAAAATGGGAAAATGTGACTTTGTAATCATGCTCTGACGTGTAATGACGTCAACTGGCAGTAAGAATGGGTATTTTTCTCTTTTGTCTTTGAGATTCATAGTGGCGCTTGTCAGACTTCATTAATGAGGAAATGACCCTGGTTCCTGTAGCGCCGTTTGGATGTGATATAGTTCTGACAATTAATGATGAGTAGGTTTCTCCTTTCCCGAGGTTGAGTTCTTTTTGTATATATATGCGTTGGGTTGCTCGTTTATTTCTCTAATTTGGAAAAAATGAAAGGAAAACGTACCGTTCGTTCCCGACGACTCTCAGATATCCTGAGGATTCGAGAAGCTGCCGAGGCTCTCTTGCTATTGGCTGATTCTCATCCTCTGATGTCTACCGGAGAGAACTCCGTCCTTGCTGGTCCTTCTATGGTTGCTTGTTCTGATGATAAAGTTCTCCGGCAAGGGAGGGTTGCTGATAATAGTATTGCGATGCTGGATGCGGATGGTTTGATTGCTCGTTTTCCGATGATCCGGGCAGGAGAGTGTCGGTTGGTGTATCAACGTCGGAAAAAACCTCCGGGGAAGGTGGATGGTGAAGATGAACTTGCTGTTGATTAAGTTTGGGAGTATCCCTTCTTTTGATGTTTGTGTTAGTCTGTTAACACAAATCTCTTTTTTTGAAGATCACCGGTGTGATCATTGTATATATTCTTAGCTAAAAATTTCCAAAGATCATTGTCATGATCTTTGTTAAGAAATGTTTTATGTTACACTGGATAATGTATATTTTGATGCACTGCCGTGCTTGTGAATTGCTGTTTAAATTACAATATGTTGCATGTTTTTAATTGCTTTTGGATAGGTAAGGCGAATGAGAGATGGTATTGTGCTCATGTGTGAACGTTTGTCCAAAAGGCGTGATCGGTTGCCTGGTTTAGACTGTTCATGAGATGTACAATGTTTGACCATATTGTTTTCGCGCGAACCAAAGAAATTACATGCAATTTGTAATAAGTAGTGACATAAGTAAAGATGATGTTTGCAAGACTTGTAATACAAGACATAATAAAGAAATACATTGCCTGTATGTTCTTTCCGCTTTTGTAGACTTGGTTCATATGTAACACCTGCGCAACTGTTGTGCGTTCCAGGTGCGGGGAACTAAGGTCCCATCGATCCTTTTTAGGGTATATGCCAACTTGCCTAGGACCTCGTTGATGACATATGGTCCTTCCCATCTTGGCGCTAACTTGCCTGGTTTTTCGGCGTTTGAAGCTTCATTGTCGCGCAAGACAAAATCTCCGGGGACAAAGGTACATACGCGAACGCGCGCGTTGTAATATTTTTCGAGTTTGGATTTGTACCTTGCTTCTGCTATGGCAGCGTTCTCGCGCCTTTCTTCCAGAAGGTCTAAATCCATTCTTCGCTCTTGTTCATTGTTCTGTTTTTCCATAGCTATCATGCGCGGTGATGGTAGGCCGATTTCGGCTGGAATGACGGCTTCGGACCCATAGACTAGGCTGAACGGAGTTTCGCCTGTGCTAGTCTTTGGCATTGTTCGATGCGCCCAAAGGATGCTGGGGAGTTCGTCAACCCACCCTCTGCGAGCTGTTCCTAGTCGCGCTTTTATGCCGTCGACGATCTGTTTGTTTACACTTTCAACTTGGCCGTTTGCTTGTGGGTGTGCCACAGAGGCGAAATTGTGCTCAATCTTCATTTCTTTGAACCATTTTTGAAGATCTTCTGAGGCGAAGTTTGTGCCGTTGTCAGAGATATTACGTAATGGTAATCCGAACCTGGAAATGATATGTTCCCATATGAATTTGCGGATTACCATTGCTGTGGTTGAAGCCAAGGCTTTGGCTTCAACCCATTTGGTGAAGTAATCGACCGCCACGATAATGAATTTTACCGCGCCTGGCGCATCAGGGAATGGGCCGACAAGATCGATACCCCACTGTTGGAATGGCCAGGCGGAAGTAACAGGAATTAGCGGATTTTTGGGTCGGAGTGTCTTTGGGGCGTGGCGTTGACAGGCTGCGCATCTTCTTAATAAATCAACTGCGTCCATGTGCATCCCTGGCCAGTAGTACCCAGCGCTCATTATCTTTGCTACTACCATGCGCGGTCCCGCGTGTATTCCGCATAAACCCTCGTGGATTTCTCTGACTAGGTATTGGGCGTCTGTTTTATCAACACAGCGTAGTAATGGGCCCATGAATGATTTTCGATAAAGGACGCCATCCGCCATTTCGTAATTTATCGCTTTGTGTTGTATTTTTCGAGCTTCTGCCTTTCCTTCCGGAAGTTTTCCGTGTTGAAGGTACAAGATAATTGGAGACATCCAGGATGGATCTCCCATTTCTATGACGCTTACTTGTTTGAGATGAATGGAAGGGTTGGATAGTACCTCTATGCGTACCTCCTTTGCTAGGTGCTTAAAGCTGGTAGCAGCTAACTTGCTTAGCGCGTCGGCATGCTTGTTCTCGCTTCTGTTTATGTGGTTAACTTTGAACGTTTGAAATTGGCTGATTAACATCCGCGCTTGTTCAAGGTATAATGCCATGGCTTCCCCTTTTGCATCGTAGCGTCCGTTAACTTGTTCGGCTACTAGCTTTGAGTCAACGTTGGCTTCAAGGCCCCCATTTTGAGTGCTAGACGGAGGCCTGCTAAAAATGCTTCGTATTCTGCTTCATTGTTGGTACTTTGGAAGTCTAAGCGTATGGCATATGTAAGCTCGTGATTATCCGGACTGACCAATCGGAGGCCTGCTCCTGCTCCATCATCATTGGAAGCACCATCTGTGTGTAAGGTCCAGACTCTGTCGTCGAAAACAGGTGTTGGGTTCTGGATTGCCTCACATTCTTGTATTTTATCGATGGGAACTTCAGTGGCGAAGTCTGCTAGAACTTGCCCTTTGATTGCTGGTCTTGGTTTGTAAAAAATGTTGTATCCTCCCAGCTCAATGGCCCATTTAGCCAATCTTCCCGCCACATCAGGTTTTGACAAGATTTGGCCTAAATGATAATTCGTGAGAACTGTGATGACATGGCCTGAGAAGTACCTGCGCAAGCGTCGGGATGCGTGTACTAGTGCTAGAACCAATTTTTCTATCATTGAGTAACGAGTTTCGGGGCCGGTGAGCATTTTGCTGATATAGTATATTGGAGTCTGGATGTTTTCTCGTTCTACCATTAATACTGCACCTACCGCTACTTCCGCGGCTGATAGATATAAGATTAACGGTTCTTTTTCTTTTGGCGCGGTCAGCGTTGGTAACTGAATTAAACATTCTTTCATTTTCTTGAATGCTGCTTCTGCTTCAGGCGTCCATTGAAAGGGAGTTTTCTTTCCGCAGTTTCGTAACGTACTGATAAATGGATAAGATTTTGCCGCATGATTAGCCAAGAATCTGTTCAAGGCTGCTAAGCATCCAGCGAGCCTTTGCATTTCTTTCATAGTTGCGGGTGAAGGCATTAGCTGGATGGTCTGTACTTTTTCTGGATTTACTTTAAAGCCATCTCTTGTGACTATGAAACCCAAAAATTTTCCTTCTTCCATGCCGAAGGAGCATTTTGTTGGGTTGAGCTTTAAATTCACGCTGTGCAGAGAGTCGAATGTGCGCTGAATATTATTGAGCATTGAATCTTCTTCATGGCTCATGATGACGAGGTCATCCATATATACCTCAACTGTCTTGCCAATGTCACTATTGAAAACTGTGTCCATTAGACGCTGATACGTTGCGCCGGCATTGCGCAAGCCAAAGGGCATTTTAGTGTAGCAGAAAATGCCTTTGTCTGTGCGGAAAGCGGTTTTATCTTCGTCTTCTTTCTTCATCTGGACCTGATGGTAACCTTTGTAACAGTCGAGAAAACACTTCCATCTGAACGATGCTAGAGAGTCGACTTTTTTGTCTATTTCTGGAAGCGTATAACAGTCTTTTGGGCATGCTTTATTCAGGTCTTTGAAATCGACGCACATTCTCCATCCGCCACTATGTTTTTGTACCATGACTGGGTTGGCAACCCATGTATGGTATTTTACTTCGCGCAAGATTCCCGCATTAAGTAACTCTGCCACTTGCTCGTCCATGGCTTTTGCTTTTTCTTCACTGAAGCTGCGCCTCCCCTGAGCAACAGGTTCTACTGACGGTTTGATGTTTAGACAATGTTGCGCGATGTCGCGTGGAACTCCAGTCATGTCTGCTGGACACCAAGCAAATATATCCTTGTTGTTAGACAACAATTCTTTCAGTTGTATTCGTGTTGTTGGTGAAATGGCGTGTCCTATCAGAATAGTCTGCTCTGGGTATTCGTTGTTCAGGACCCATTTCTCTGGTTCGTTTGATGCCGAAGGTTTGACTACCTTTGTTGGTGGCTCATCGTCTACGTACATGACTTCTTTACTTGAGTATAAAATTGCAACTCCGGTTTCCGTTGGAAATCCGCATGCAGCATGTGGAATAGAAGTGATCATGCTAAATTCTCTTTGTGACCTTCTTCCGAGTAAGACATCATGGCGTGAGATTGCTGGCATGACCATGAAATTGACTGTGACTGTTCGTGAATGCTCGCCATCTGATAGAGTTACCGGGAAAGCTATTTGCCCTAACAGGAATACAGCTTCATTGCAGAATCCGGTGAGGGGAAAATCAACCGGTTCTAGACGTGCTTTATCCTCTGGGTCGAGTTGTTTAAAACACTGCTCGTATATGATATCCATCGAGCTTCCTGGATCTATGAACATATAGTCCGTCCGGTAATGACCGAAAATACCAGTAATAATCACTGGTCGTTCTTCCTGAGGGCCCCCAGGAACAACAGGAAATACGACTTGCTGTTCTCTCCAATGTTGATCATAGTTTCGTTTATTTGGTCTTCGTGACGGACCTCCCTGAACCATGTGTATTTGTTTCTGATAACTGCTATATCTGGATTGGCTGGATTGGATGTCCCCCCTACATGGTGTTGGTGGGTCCAATACTGTGGTGTTGATTTCTTTTTCAGATCTGATGTTTGGGAAATCAGATCTGGCGATTTGAATAACGATTGTGTCTAAAGCGGCTTGGCATCTGTTAAACCAATATTATGGGGATTCTTCTATTTGGAAATTATTTCCAACGTTTGGTCGAGGACCAGGTTGTCGGTGAGATGACGAATTTTCTGGCATGTGTAAACACAGAAAATGGAATAAACTGAATCGAAACGAGGTAGAAACTAGAAAAACTGAGAAAACGGTGGGCGCCAATGAAGAAACACTAGATAAATGGCCGGAACCGAGATATCTAGGGGGTTTGAATCCGCATAAAAGGGTTAGCTCTCTCTCGATTGATTCAGTTGCAGCCGATCTCCTTCTCCGGTGATTCTGCAAAAAAGAGCACCGTTAGCCTCGCCAAGGGGAGAAGGGGGTTCTCTCCTTGACCCGACTCCGGTGTGAGAATAAGTATTGATAATGAAGAAGAAGATGTGTTTGAATAGTGTGTATAGTCTGAGTTCATACCTGAACAGTTCTCGTATTTATAACCGGGAGTTTGGGAGGGAAAACCTGTTATTGAAAAGATGACGGAAGATGCTAACGCCGTAGCGGTTACATTTTCTCCCGTTAAGTTCTTTGATCTAACGTCAAGTTGTCTCGATCCGATGTGAATGCACACGGATCGTGGTTTGATCTATGGTTGGGGAGTTGCCACGTGGAAAGTGATCAAGTGGAGATTACTCTCCAATTGCATGCCTTCGTTGTGATTTCAGGGGTGTCTGTGGTGATGACACGTGTCCAGACGGTTATAACCGTCTGGGTGGTGCACGATCATATTCTTTCTAGAAGATTACTGCTGTAATCTAGTGTGGCACCTTACTGTGTGGAGACCACTGAATAAATCCTAAGTCTAAATTATCCAAGTCTGGATATTTAGGCGGAAGTATTGATCCCAGGATTTTTATCCTTTGCTAATGGGAGAAGGCGCAAGGATTTATGTTTTCCTTTGGGCGCGCGACTATAGATTGCTGATTACTTTCCTCCTTTTGTAAGACCTATGCGCGGCCGCGCAAGGTTAAAAGGTTGAAAGGACGGTTTGTGGTATGGTCTCAAATGCATATTATGAGGTTTTTGGGACCTTACCCCTTCACCTGTAAATTGAATTCCGACGTGTTTCAGGCGGTGGTGATATTGGTGCGTGAAGACAGTGGTGGTGGTTTTTGAAGGTGGGGTAAATGGTGGTGGTGGTTTGTGAAGGTAGAGGTTGTGGTGATTGTTTATTAAGGTGGTAGTGGTGGTTTGTGACGGTGGAGGGTGGCCGGTGGCTGGGGTGGGGATAAAGTGATGAAGTAGGGTTTGGGTGGGTATAAATTGGGGAAAATGAAAAGAGTGAACAAAATGACTGATTTGCCCTCATGTGCAACTCACATGACCAGTTTTAACTGAAAAATAAACTGGGTTAGTGTTAAAGGGCATAACGTATAGCATTTTCAAACATTAAGTATAAAACTTATCAATTTTAAAGACAAAAGACACCGTCTGAAATTGAGTATAAATATAAAGGACAAAACTTGCAATTCACTCAATAAAAATATGAACAAATCAATTTACCTAAATTTGGTATACTAAAATCCCTCAACTTATCCAAAACATAAAGATATTATGAAAAGTATTTAAAATAAGAATGAATTTTTACTCTATATTTGTCAAAATATGATTGTACATGTAACATTCGTTTTCTCATACCTTTGTCAATATATTTACTCTATATTTGTCAATATTGTTCGTTTTACTCAACATGAGTTCACTGGTTTGTTAGAGACTTCCTTAGAGATCACCTATCATGTTACTATTTACATCTGAGCACGATTAACTATTAACTGTAGTCCTCTTATCCATAGTTTTTAATGTGCAAAACGTGTTGGTTATGTTTTTTTGGGACATTCCTTATGATCCTAACATTTATCCCGTACACAGTAAATAAGGCCCCTTAAACTTTGAGTAAATTGCCATTTTAGTCCCTGAGCTTTGGTCCAAATTACTATTTTAGTCAAAATAGTTTTTTTCTCCTCTGGGTCCCTGACTTTCCATTTTCTTGCCATTTCGATCACATTGTCTGACTCAGTTTAAAAACCTGGTTATAAACACGGGTATTTTTGGCATTAACAAAAAAAGGTTTCTAAATTGCCATTTTAGTCCAATCCTGAAAAAGAAAAAAACAATTATTTATAAACCTCATTTATACATATTTGTTTTCATTTAGTTATATATAATATTAAATAACTTATTTTCATTTAAATATTGAGTGTATTAAACCTAACCAGACCCATCTCAAGGAGGAAGCGATTTCCCTAACCTGCACAATTTATATAATATAATGCAAGAAACGCTTCAGGTGTCCCGGAACGCCTACAGCCTCGGCCAGAGCACAAGCACCCGGGTCGGGAGCATGGAGAGACACATCAACAACATGCGCGCCGACATTTCATACATGCGTGAGCACATGACTTATCGGGATGACGAGGAGGATGGTGAGGATATGGAGTCGGATTAGAGGGCAACGACAATGGAGTTGGCGTGGTGGCGACATACAAGTTAAATCTTTTCTCTCTCTCTGATAGTGATGCTGATTTGCGGGCTAGGACCTGTTGAAACAATTAACTTGTTGAACAATTTACTTTTTCGTACTTTATTTTCTTTTTATGTGGTTGTGGTGATGGATATTGACATTTAACTTTCGTAAGTTAGGATTTTATGTTTCTTGTTATATTGTGTTGTTGTGGTGTGAATGAGTATACAGGTACTTTGGGATGCTTGGATCCACTAAGCATACAGCTCCCCAAACCTGAGACAGGAGGCATGACACCTTAACAGTTGTTTTAAAAAACAAACAGAAGCTTTACACGGGGTCGTGTCTCTTAAACACGCCCTCGTGCCTCCTTGTCGTTGAAACAATTTTCTTTCTGGACTTGCCACACGGGGTCGTGCCCCTTGACACGCCCCCGTTGTCACACCCCAACCTATGGCGGAACAATCGGAGTGAGACGAACAAGATTGCTCGAGACTTTATAACACTAAATGTGACAAGTATTAAATAACAAATTTCATTTCATTGCTAACATCAAGTACATTGTTGGAAATAAAAATACAATAAGTTTGAAACAATTGAATTACAATACAACAAGTATTAAACGAAATCTATTTATCCTCTCAAATTTTTCTTTGTAGATTGAAACTTCTGGTGAAAATATCAAACGGAATTTGCAAATGTTCACATTCTAATTCCTCATTATTATCAGATGTGGATGTAGCTGAAACTGAGTAGTTGAGAAATGTAAACGACGGCGAAACAAGGTTTGATGTTTCCTGGTCTGACCACTTTTCTTACCGGTTTTCCAGTTTAACCGGCGGCCACCGGTACGCCGGTCGGCTATCCTCAAAAGCAGTCTGGCAGCCTCAACCGGACCGGTTATGCCTACGGTCCCCGGTCGAACCAGTCAGACCGGCCAGTCCGGTCCGGGCTTCAAAACAGTTGTATATATATAACCTAATGAAATTTTAAAATATATGTTATGCTTAAAAAAATCATTTTTCTTAAAAAGTTCTAAATAAATCATGTCAAATAGAATTGTAAATAAAATAAAAGCAATAATAAATAAAGAACTTGGATTCCCGCCACTCTATACACAAGAGCCTAAACTTCTCTTCTACCCATTCCATTTGGGAGTGTAAGAAATGATAAAGAGTTTCGCTTGAGGACAAACAAAGATTCAAGTGTGGGGGGTATTTGATATGCGCCACATGCAACATATAAATTGTATCAAATACGGTATAAAAACAACCATTTTCAGTACTAATGTTGGAAAAAGTGTGTTTCTTTGTTTACTTTAGATTTTTAGGATTAAAAGAGCTTAAACGAACAAAAGGAACAAATTAACAACAAAAATAAGCATAAATACGAAAAAAGAAGTTGACACACTATACCGACCCTCCAAGCTTCACCGCAAGAATAAAAGCAACAAACCAGAAGCCCAAAAGGGGCCGTGCCCCACACAAGAATCCTTGAAGAAAAGGACAAACAAAAGACGACAAGGGACATGGGGTCGTGTCTCCTAAGCACGGGTCGTGGTCAACTCTCAGATTTGCAAATCCGGGTTCATACAGCAACTACAAGGGCAACGGGGTCGTGCCATTGATACACGGGGTCGTGTGTGCAGAAGAGTTGACAAGAGAATTAAACGAAGACAGAGTAGGTGAAGGACATGGGGTCGTTCCAACTAGGCACAGGGCCGTGTGAATCCTCTGTTTCCAACTATAAATAAAGGTGCTTGTCTCACTTGCAAACCATCCGTTGGCAAACCATTTCTCTCACTTCCATCACCACAACACCATCGTCTTCCACCACATTAGTTATAGTAGAGTAGTCTCGGGATCTAAGATTGATAGTAAGAGCTTTCGTCAAACTATGGCCATGCTTGGCTAATCTCTTACATCACTTGGTGAAGACAAAATCTTTTCTGTATTACTTTCGATTTTCAACCTTTGGTCACTTTTTAATTGGGTATGTATTAATGAATTTAATACTAGTTTTTTTTTTATTGAAGGTGAATTTTATTCTATCATTCTTCATATTTTGTTGATTCACTCATTCGGGTCTTTACGGTCTATATAAAGCATGTTAACTGCCTGGAAGGGGGTTAGAAGGGTGGTTTGGGTAAAGTTCTTTCCTCGTTCAGTGTATAGATCATACGAGGACCTGATTCAAGCTTATTAGGACTTCCTTTAAGGCAGATAGCATCAAATCCGGGGAAGTAAGAACGCCTTGTAATCCCTTATAAACAAACTACTATTAAAGCTTTAAACCAGCCTTGTGGAATTGTATCCCTGCTGACTCGGACCAATATGGCCGAGGGTAATGTTGCCTCCAAAAGAGGGACATGCCACATGTTGCATTAATAACTTACTTAATTATCTTTCAATAATTTAGTCTTGCCAGACTGTATCCCTGGTAACTCAGACCAATATGGCCGAGGGTAGCGTTGCCTCCAAAAGAGGGACATACCACTATAACTAAGATAATCTCTTAAAAAACCCAAAGTGCGGAAATCATCAAAGGATACATAAAAGATGAGTCGGAACCAATTGATTCATTCTTGGTTATTTGTTTCTTTTAATAATTTAATTTCTTTCTTTTTTATATGTTTAAAAACTTTTTTCTCAAAATCTGGGTCGATTAAACGTTGATGATAAACCGGTATTAAAAGCTCTTGTGTTCTTAGACGACCTCGGTATCTTACCATCACTACACTACGCCAACGATGGGTGCACTTGCCCTAACGTGTTGTAGAGAGTGATAATTTATATCGTGCTTAATAAATATAAAGATTGATAAAAGAGTAAAAAGTAGTTAAAAATACATTAAAAAATCCGTACACGCTCCGCATCACGTCACTTGGTATCCATAATACCAAAACAACAATGCCATTACTTACATGTCTACTAAATTAAATTCACACAACCATTAACAAGTGATTTTCTTTGACTGGATCCGCTAGCCCCCAAGTAGCCTCATAAGTAATGATGTGATATATCCCTCTAATAGATAGAGTCATGACGCTTATGGTAATTGCCAAACCAGGTAAGGGTGTTAGCACAACATATATACCTGTGACAAATGCGATTGTCATTGCGACCAAAGCCACTATTGTAAGAAGATACATATTCTCAACTTTCCCATCAACGTGCTCTTGTTCATCTAGCCAAAGTTCATCATAACGATTGCGATATAATAGTATTTCAATGTAACTTAGTAGAGAACAACAAGAAAAAGAGAATGCTATAGCATTAGTCATAATGAATGCTTGGAAGGATGGGTCTCTAAGTAGAAAGGGCGTGCCTTTTTTGAAGCCATCGCTACTCTCAAGACCACCTGCCATTGTAAAAGCAGCTGCAAAACTTGTTGTTACTATAAGAGCAACCACTACAACAAGACTGTCCACAACCAAAATGTTTTTCCGTTAGTTTTTCTTTTGCTTCGAATTGTATTTCATTAGGAGATAAGGCACTTGCTGTATCATGTACGCTTCTAATATCCATAGTTATGGCCTGAGAAGGATTAGCGATTTAAATAAAGTTCTCACCTTCTGGTATATCATGATTCCTCGATGTAGGGAGACCTTATTCATCTTGATGTGTGGGGTC
>JARYGA010032010.1:0-31148 GCA_030545235.1 Helianthus tuberosus
TAATCCCCGACACTTAGGAAAGCATTCAGGACCATTTAGTCATATTTTTGCATGAAACTAGCCTGTTAAAAAGCTGATTTTTGCTGAATTATGCAGAATTCTGCACTTTATGTGGGTTTTAGGCACTTTATCTATCACCTAGAAAAGCAGTTTTGTGGTCCTTACTTCCCTACACACTATACTAGTGTAGTACTTGGTTTCTGGCTCATACTGGGTCTCAAAACAACGTCTGTCTATGTACTGAACCTCGTCAGCATATTCCTGTTTTATCCGTTAACTGTGCTAACTGTGCTTTGTGCATCGTTTATGTTAATATGGTTTGCATGTAATAATGAAGTGACATCATGCAATGTGTGATGCACATGTAAGTATGATACAGTAATCAGAAAGCAGTCAAGTATAATTCAGCACAGTCATTAAGCACTAATCATGGTTAATTAAATTGTACGGATACCTGGATTTTTGACGGTTGTCACATGAAACTTTTTTAAACAATTCATTTTTCAAATCGTTGATTTTTAAAAGCGTTTCTTTTTAAACCGTTCCTTTTAGAACCGTTTTTTAAATCATTCATTTTTGGAACTTTGTATTCAGTTTACTTATAGCCGTTAGGGAAAAGGAACTTCAAAAAATGAACGATTAATAGAAGGAGTTTTAAAAACAATCAATTTTAAACGAAGATTTAAAAAATGATGTTTATAAAAAAACAAAACCTTAAAAAATATGTTAACAAATGTAAGGTTTTAAAAAACGCACGACTTTAATAAACGAAATGTTAAAAAATAACGAATTTTGAATAAACAAACGGTCCAAAGAAATGGAAGATTTGAAAAAAAAAACCATTTAAAAAAATGAAAATTGAGTGATCTTTTGCAAACTTTTTATTAGAATGTTTCATCTTTTTTTCAAATCTTACATTTCTTCTGTTTTTTATACACGTCGTTTCGTAAAATCTTAAAAGTGAACGACTTAAAAAGTGAGTTGCTTAAAAATATTTAAAAAACAAACAATATTAAAAATAATGTTATAAAATGAAGTGTTTAAAAAACTTTAAAAGACAAACGACTTTAAAAAGAACGATTTTAAAAAATAAGCGATTTAAAAAGGAACTATTTTAAAAACGATAGACGGTTTAAATAAAATGTTAAAAAGAAATTATTTTTTAAAACGGCTTTTATAAAAACAAACGGTTAATGAAAATACATATTTATTTGTATATTTAAAACGTATTTTATTAAATAATAATCGTGAAAATAACGAAATAATAAAAATAAAACTTGAGTAATTGCATTAATAATCTCTTAAATATTAAACATTAAACGAACTTTTTAATTATCAAAAACAACCCCTATGGTATATAATGACCGAATTACCCTCTCACTTAACTGAAAAAAAGTAACAAAGTTAGTGTTAGGGGGCTAAAACCGTTATAAAATGCAAACTCTAGATTTAATATGTTAAAATATTTCTTTTTGAACTGAAAATAAACCGACTAAACTACAGGGGTCAAAACAGTAATTTATTCTTTCAATAAACTCACAGACAAGATTTCATAATAGACATGACATTTTTATATTATTTAATTATGAAAATGAAATTAATGGTACCAAAACACATGAACCTTTATTTAATTGGCATTAACCACCGAACTTTTATTCTCATAAACATATTAGGTTTTCTTGTTTGTTTGTCATCTAGCGTTTAATTCCTAACTATTCTTCCAAAATATTTTGGTGCTACATGTTAAAAATACCGATCAATATTCCTTATAACACCTCCAAAACCAAACTTCATAATAAAATTAAAATAATATTTTACGTTATATTTTGAATATTTTCTCATCTTCTGGTCTTCATACCAAGTTCCTTTTAATTTAGTTTGTAAGATGTTAGTGTAGTTGAAATAAAAGGCCAATTAGTGCATCTTTTCCCTTATCTTTCGGATATCAACGTCGCCACATGATACATGATTAACCATCCTCTTTTTATCGTTATTTTCACGAAATTAGTAAAATAACGTTAAAATTAGTGCAATCCCCCCCCCCCCCCCCCAACCGAGCGTCCACACATATATACATTATATGCGGATAACGCAAATTTGATATCTATCACATTTAATGAAAAAAAAAATACAAATGTGAACTCAATTCTCAAAGTTAATTAATCAAAATTGTTTCTATATTTAACAACCCACTTCATATATATGTATCAAAGTACTTTTTAGTGATATCAACGTATCGACATTCCATCCAAAAAAAAATTGAGAAACCAGTAAATTAAAATTATGTTTGAAAAGTTTTGATACCTTTCCTGTAAAAGTAGCGTGGGCTATAATATTCGGAAGTGAAAATTTATGTGGTATTTAAATATTTAAAATTATTATTTTTTAAATATATAATGATATTCATTAATTTTATTATGGGTCCTAATAAAGACACACTTCAAAATCTTAATTTCACACTATGTATACGTGCCGTATAACGTTATACGGTCTGTATAAAATAATTTGACATGACAAATATTGGGTCGTATACTGTTATACGACTCGTATAGATGGAGAAAAATATTAGGTCGAATAACATTATATGAGGTTTGGGTCATATAACATTATATGTGTAGTATAACATTCTATACGGGTCGTCTAATGTTATACGACCCATATACATCAGGGGCGGACCCAATGTATAATGAGCCGTAGCACATGCTATGGCTCAACTTTCTTGGCTAAGTATAATTTTTTTTAATGTCCGTTTTATTTGTCTAGGATACACCTAAACAAATGTTAGGATACCTTTAAATGTTTGTGAAAATAAAATGAAATGAAATTTGATGGAAACGAAAATTTCTGGGAAGAAACTTGTGGGTGGTACACACTGTTAAAGAATGAAGAAGATGAAGTTATATTTAAAGTTAATATTATAATATGACATTTGGACAATAAATGAAAAGGCGATACTATTCTGCAAATGTCAGAAGTCAAATTTAATTAGTATTCCATCATTTTTTTACCGGCTAATAGTGTTCTACTGGACAGTAAACATTACTTATTTGTTTTTTTTACTTCACTTTGTTTATTTTTTATTTTACCTGCCCTTAAACATTACTAGCCGCATAAGGCCCCTAATGGTTTTCAAATTCTCATTGATGACACAAGTAAAAGAAAATTTAAAGAGCTCATTTTTATTAGTCGCACAGGGCCCTTTGGGGGCCATTGAATTCTCAGGGACAGGTTTAGGTAAAAGTTTTTTTAGGATGCCCCTGAATTTTTCTTCTATTTCCGCCACTAATATACATGAAGACAAAAAAAATTCTCTAACATTTTTTTTTGCAACAATCAGTTTTGCAGCTCATATAACTTTTTTACGGGCTATATATATAGAGAGAGAGGGGTGTGAAAATAAGATTTTACTACCCCGTGTAACTCTTTACATGCTATAATTTTCTAAAAATTATATACAAGGAGCAGGTACACAAAATTTAAAGTGGATATAGAACACATAAGCGGTGTCGGAAAACACAGGAGGTGGTCAGTGGTGGGTCACGTGTCATGTGGTAGGGTGAGGCCACCCAACTGTTGTGCGCCAGCCCGCTGACAATGGCAAATTCAAGCATGTTTTCTCTTTTTAATTAAAATTAAAATAAATAAAACTTTATTTTTAGCTTTGTACACATCTCTCTTTTTAATTAAAAAAAGGGGCATGCTATTCACACATGGGGAAAATTATTTTCACACCTCAAAGCGTCGCGCTATGGCCATAGCGGGGCGCTTAGCTCGACAAAAGGTGATTTGACTGACTGAACAGAAACATAAGTTGCAGAGACATAAATGTGAAACGAGGTTGCAGGTCTCGTGAACCCTAAGCGCCGCGCTATGGCCAAAGCGCGGCGCTTCGACCCCAAATTTTCACTACTTAAACCTTCTCAGACACAACATTTAGCATTCGGGGGTTTGTGTTGTTTGTCGATTTCTTTGCTGTATTAGTTACGTGTCTTGAAAAAACGATGTCGTGGTTAAGCAACTATCTTTTCGGTCAATATTCTAACGAGTCAGTTGTTCCTGATTCTTACGAGGGGACCGCTATTTCTGACTCGTATGAGAAACCGGTCTCGTCCAACTTGAGGGAGGCAGAGGTTGTATCTGGCATTCGTTATCGTGATAACACGGTGAAGCTGGATTTGAATACCCCTGTGGAGGACCCTTACGCACAACAAGGTTATTCGAATTTCGGTTACGGTGGCGAGTACAGCTTTGTACAACAGGAGTGTTATCCAAACCACAGTTACGGTTGTCAACAGATCTTACAAGGTTATTCGAATTTCGGTTACGGTGGCTGATATTCGCTAATTTACACATATTTTAGTCCCCCGTTTTACCCCCATTTTATGCGTTTTCGGCCGTAAAACCGTCATTCGGATGCTTAATCATCTACACTTTTGTTTACAGGCCTAAAACAGCATACCAGACAAGATGATAGCGAAAACGAGGACTTTCTGGACAAAACGACGAAACTGCGAACCTTCTGTTAGAAAATTCTGATCTGGGCAAGTTGCACCCCCGTGCGACTGGTTGCACCCCCGTTCGGATGCGACAACAAAGCTCATCTCGGTGATGCACCCCCGTTCGGATGGTTGCACCCCCGTGCGGATGCGATGACCAGCCCCAGCCCGGATATGCACTACCCATCTCGGTGATGCACCCCCGTGCGGATGTTGCACCCCCGTGCGAATGCGACAAAAAGAGCCCATCTTGGTGACGCACGCCCGTGCACCACATGGCACGCCCGTGCCGATCGAAATCTGGTCAAGATCTGATGACGTCATGCGGTATGGTGCACAGTAACTCCAATAATGCAAAAAGTGCACGGTCGTGCCACAGGAAGAACGACCATGCAACAGCGAAAAAATATAAATACAGAACAGAAACATTATGTTCGTCAATCTGGGAACTCTGGACATTTTTGGGAGCGATTCTGGCGATTTTCAGGCTCCGGAGGCGTTAGGTTTCACCCGGATTCAAGCCACATTGTGTCGATTAGCTCCGTTGTCTTCCAGATTCTTAATCTTATGCTTGTTTACGGTTTGGTTTTCTAATCTTTCCAGAATTTTGTTAATCTTTCAAGCATTTAGATTAATATTTATGTATTATTGTAGCCTTTGGGCAAAAACACAACAATCCCTTGCTAGATTATAACCATTAGTTTGTTAAACTTTGTTTGTAATGACATTTGAAGTATTTTCTATGTTAATCTTTGATGATTAGTTTGCAACCTTGTTATTGATATTGATTTCTTGATTATAAGTAATTATGTTGGATGATTGATGCTTGGTTAGTTAAGATAGTTGAAAAATGAAGCTTAATTAATCTTGTATTAGTAAACTTTGAACTTGGTTAACTAGTTTAGCTTGGTTTAAATGTGTGCATCATGATACTAGAAATGGTTAGTGATTTAATAAAATGTAATTAGTATTAATCAAGAGAGCTTGCCGTCACGTAAGGACCTTAACGGGTTAGATGGTGTCGTTATAAATTCTTGCCATGATTTATTAGCTTAGTTAGTAGTTTAGGCCAAAATTGCTATCTTGGTGAATTATTGTGCAAGATTTGTAAAATGAACTTGGTTGTGATTTAATCTAGTTTATGCTTTTCTCGGTGGTTGCATTGTGTTTATCGGTGTCGCTTTCCTTGTTTAAGTGAGGTTAGAAAAATCCTAACGGCTGCCTAACTTATTTTTAAGAGATTTTTATAGACATTTATCAATTGCACGTTAAAGAACAATTTTAGGTGGTTAAAGTGTGTTTATCGTTTTAACTTTCCGACTGATTGTCATGTTAGGATTCCCGAAAGGGATACTAATTGTCTTAAAATGGAAAATTGACCGAATGCTTCTAGTGCCAAAACTGACTTAGTTGACATGCTTTGGTTGTGTATTAAGCAAGGCTTTTATCTATTTTCATATTTGATATTTACTATGTTTTATAAGTATTTGTTATTTCTTACTTTAGTTTAATTAAAATCAAACAAACTTATGTTTTTACCGGTAGTTTAGTGACGAAGGTCTAGTATTATTTCTCCGCCCATTTCCGTGGATCGATACTTGGTTCTTACCGATACTTTATTACATATATGACGGGGTACACTTGCCTCTTTCGTGTGTGTTTTGATGTAAAAGTAATAATCACTTTTATAAATTTAAAACCCAATCGTGTGTAATTCATTGCAAAATATTATGTATATATACGCACACGTCAAGTTTTTGGCGCCGTTGCCGGGGAAATGGCGAGCTTTAGGAACGACCCGAGTCATTGTGTTATCGGTGTATATACTTGTTAATATTTGTGAATATTTTCTTTTTTATTTATTTATTTGTTTATTTATTTGTTAATATTTCTTGCTTTTAATTCGATTTATTCGTTTTCGTGAATATTTTTTGTACACTTGTAAATTTTTTTTTATTTATTTATTTGATCCGGATTTATTTATTCATTTATTCTTTGGGTTTTTGGCATCTAAAAATCATTTTTGTATTAGCCGATTCGATTATTCTTATTGTGTTGATTTTTATAAAATTTCGGGTCCATTTTCAAATTTTTATAAAATTTTCAGCCCATTTAAAATAATATTCTGTTTCTTTTCAGGAAAAAAAAAAAAAAACCTTTATTATAATAATATTATATGCATGTGTGTCAATTTCTCGTTTGCAGGTTGTTGTCCTCAACCCCCCACTCCCGACGCTGTTGAGCCTTCAGACGAACCCGAGCGTGATCTGAGGAGACGTCTTCATGAGAGATCCCGCGCGGTTGCGCTGCAATTCGCAACAGCTGCGGACGAGCCGGTGGTACCCGCTGAAGCCGAGGGCTCAGGGGACGTAGGAACGCAATCATGGCGGACGACGAGCGACCTTTGAATAAATCAAATCAGCCCGGACGGGCAGGCCTGGAGCCGAGTATCCTACGACCTACTGTAGATGCACCTGTTTTTGAAATTAAATCTAGTATTATTAATATGGTGCAGAATCCGAAGGGGCGTGGTAATGTCCCGCACATGTAATAAGTGTGGGGACATGAGTCTTGCTATCGACTCGCCGACAAAAAGTTAGCATGAGTCTTGCTATCGACTCGCCGACAAAAATTTAGCATGAGTCTTGCTATCGACTCGCCGACAAAAATTTAGCATGAGTCTTGCTATCGACTCGCCGACAAAAATTTAGCATGGAGTCTTGCTATCGACTCGCCGACAAAAATTTAGCCGGAGTCTACGCTACTGACTCGCCGACAAAAATGTAGCAAGAGCGTATTTTGCGCTTTAGGGGTAGTATTGTCTTTTTATTTGTTTTTCTAGTTTTAGAGTAATTTAGGTGTGCTTGGTAGATTTCGTTAGTTTGTACAGTTTTTAAATGTGCCGAGCGTAGGGTCTAGGTTGAAATAATGTTATAACAGCGTGCGAATGGTAAAAATGGCGAAAAATGGTCGATTCGGACGCTGAAACTGCATTCTGCAGTTAACAGACATGTCTGCAGATCTCGCACGGCCGTGCCATGGGTCGCACGCCCGTGCGATTTCGGGTTGGCCTGCACCTCGAGTCGCACCCTCGTGCATTACCGAGGTCAACGTGCTAGAATGGGTCAACATCGGATCCGCACGCCCGTGCGAAAATCCGCACTCCCGTGCGCATGGCCAGGGACATTTTTTTTATAAAAAAAAAAAAAAAAAAAAAAGGTCTATCGTTTAGTAGTGTATTTATCGGGTGTTCATTTTGGCAACTATTTCAAACACCCCCGGTTATGTATGCTTTATTTTTCAGACTCTTTACTTTAGTTTTTATGATTATGTCTTTGTTGGGATTGCTAGTTTTTATATTTATGTAAATTATGGTTTATTTGTGGTTTTTCTGTTTCTGTTTTGGTGCACATGTGACATGCTTGCAGGTTTTTGGCCGACATATCTTGGACCGGAGCACGTGGCAGATACAACTTCGGAAGTCTCGTTGCATCAACATCATCTTGAGGGGAGTATTATTATTATTATCCTTTTCTCTATATTTTGGGTCTCGCATTGGGGACAATGCGAAGTTCAAGTGTGGGGAGGGGGTTAACTTTGTTAACTTTGTTTGTCCTCATTTGTAAAAAAAAAAAAAAATCAGAAAATCAGAAAAATCATTCAAAAATACCTGTATTTTGTATATATTTTAGTAAATAAATCGGTTGGTTGTGTTTTAGAAAGCTTCGGACTTGATAAAAACTCGACAAGCAAAATATTTTTGAAAAAGGAAACCGGAAAGCGTGACAAACAAAGAAAGACTTACATGATAGTTTTCACACTTTTACCCATTCCTTCCGTTACGTGAGCATATTTGAGCCTATTGTTATATATTTGTTCATTTCGGATATAGGAGTGAGCCGGATGTTATGTGTAATTTAGAACTTGTCACTAGTATGCTTGTTAAGACCATGAACGTGCGGATTTGTGTAAAAGTGATAGAGGCACTTAGATTACCCCTTTGTTGTGTACTTGTTCTTTGTGTTGTGCTTCCCGTTCACCTTATATTACCCTTTAGGATTAACCATGTCGAGCCTTCCCGTTTACCTTTGTTTACCCACATTATCGCCCACTTAGCCAAATTTAGCCTTTTTATGTTTTAAACCTTTTAGTGTTGAAACTCGGTCAAAATAATCGTTTAACTAGCATTTGTTATAGTTCATTGTTTATTGTACATTAGTTTGCAAAAAAAAAAAAAAAAAAAAAAAAAAAAAAAAACAGAAAATAAAACACCCTAAAATAGGGTGAAGTAGACAAAATTCGAGCAATTTTGAATGATAGAATGATGAAATCTTGTTTATGAGCTCGTTGTCGCATAAGTCGCCTTTTTAAGGCATTTGTATGTATAGTTGTATTGTTTGTTGCTAGTTAAACGCTACTACCGAGTTTTAACCATTTCGCCACTTTAAATATCCATTTCCATACCCTTTGCCCAAGCCTAACGTTACAACCCGTAAAGACCTCTTGATTTACACTTTTTCGCATGTTAGTTGGTGGAGACGAGATCTTATGACAAGCTTATGATATTACACATTTCATTGACGTGGCATTGAGTGTTTGCACGTACACATTTTATGTATGTTTCATAAATAAAACCGAGTGTGTGTGAACATTGTGAGTTGTGTGAAGATTAACATGTTGAGTCAATTAAATGTGAAGTCACGGCTTTTTGGTTGTCGCTATATATTTGCATATGCTTGTTGGGTTTGAGTCTTTTAATGTTGTCTTTCGAAAAACCGGCTAACCGTTTATAGTTGTTTTCAATAAAATAGTGTGTAAAATATCGTTCTTGTTTGTTTCTATCTTTTATTGCATTTTAGTTTAGCTTGCTTGAGGACAAGCAAGGTTCAAGTGTGGGGAGATTTGATATTCGCTAATTTACACATATTTTAGTCCCCCGTTTTACCCCCATTTTATGCGTTTTCGGCCGTAAAACCGTCATTCGGATGCTTAATCATCTACACTTTTGTTTACAGGCCTAAAACAGCATACCAGACAAGATGATAGCGAAAACGAGGACTTTCTGGACAAAACGACAAAACTGCGAACCTTCTGTTAGAAAATTCTGATCTGGGCAAGTTGCACCCCCGTGCGACTGGTTGCACCCCCGTTCGGATGCGACAACAAAGCTCATCTCGGTGATGCACCCCCGTTCGGATGGTTGCACCCCCGTGCGGATGCGATGACCAGCCCCAGCCCGGATATGCACTACCCATCTCGGTGATGCACCCCCGTGCGGATGTTGCACCCCCGTGCGGATGTTGCACCCCCGTGCGAATGCGACAAAAAGAGCCCATCTTGGTGACGCACGCCCGTGCCGATCGAAATCTGGTCAAGATCTGATGACGTCATGCGGTATGGTGCACAGTAACTCCAATAATGCAAAAAGTGCACGGTCGTGCCACAGGAATAACGACCATGCAACAGCGAAAAAATATAAATACAGAACAGAAACATTCTGTTCGTCAATCTGGGAACTCTGGACATTTTTGGGAGCGATTCTGGCGATTTTCAGGCTCCGGAGGCGTTAGGTTTCACCCGGATTCAAGCCACATTGTGTCGATTAGCTCCGTTGTCTTCCAGATTCTTAATCTTATGCTTGTTTACGGTTTGGTTTTCTAATCTTTCCAGAATTTTGTTAATCTTTCAAGCATTTAGATTAATATTTATGTATTATTGTAGCCTTTGGGCAAAAACACAACAATCCCTTGCTAGATTATAACCATTAGTTTGTTAAACTTTGTTTGTAATGACATTTGAAGTATTTTCTATGTTAATCTTTGATGATTAGTTTGCAACCTTGTTATTGATATTGATTTCTTGATTATAAGTAATTATGTTGGATGATTGATGCTTGGTTAGTTAAGATAGTTGAAAAATGAAGCTTAATTAATCTTGTATTAGTAAACTTTGAACTTGGTTAACTAGTTTAGCTTGGTTTAAATGTGTGCATCATGATACTAGAAATGGTTAGTGATTTAATAAAATGTAATTAGTATTAATCAAGAGAGCTTGCCGTCACGTAAGGACCTTAACGGGTTAGATGGTGTCGTTATAAATTCTTGCCATGATTTATTAGCTTAGTTAGTAGTTTAGGCCAAAATTGCTATCTTGGTGAATTATTGTGCAAGATTTGTAAAATGAACTTGGTTGTGATTTAATCTAGTTTATGCTTTTCTCGGTGGTTGCATTGTGTTTATCGGTGTCGCTTTCCTTGTTTAAGTGAGGTTAGAAAAATCCTAACGGCTGCCTAACTTATTTTTAAGAGATTTTTATAGACATTTATCAATTGCACGTTAAAGAACAATTTTAGGTGGTTAAAGTGTGTTTATCGTTTTAACTTTCCGACTGATTGTCATGTTAGGATTCCCGAAAGGGATACTAATTGTCTTAAAATGGAAAATTGACCGAATGCTTCTAGTGCCAAAACTGACTTAGTTGACATGCTTTGGTTGTGTATTAAGCAAGGCTTTTATCTATTTTCATATTTGATATTTACTATGTTTTATAAGTATTTGTTATTTCTTACTTTAGTTTAATTAAAATCAAACAAACTTATGTTTTTACCGGTAGTTTAGTGATGAAGGTCTAGTATTATTTCTCCGCCCATTTCCGTGGATCGATACTTGGTTCTTACTGATACTTTATTACATATATGACGGGGTACACTTGCCTCTTTCGTGTGTGTTTTGATGTAAAAGTAATAATCACTTTTATAAATTTAAAACCCAATCGTGTGTAATTCATTGCAAAATATTATGTATATATACGCACACGTCAGTGGCGAGCACAGCTTTGTACAGCAGGAGTGTTGTCAACAGAGCTTACAAGGTTATTCGAATTTTGGTGACGATGGTGAGCCGGAGGATGTGTCTGTTGACGAGGAAGGCTGTTACCCGGTTACATTTTCGTTTGATACAACGCAGACCTTTTCGTCACGTAAAGAGTTGGTGCGTTGGGTACAAGACACGGCAAAAGACAATGGTTACCTCATTGTGATTCAGAGGTCGAATAAAAGAGGAGAGAATTACAAGATTTGGTTTCAATGTACTTTTGGTGGGGAGCATAAGAGTATAGCTACACAGAGGAAAACGGGTAGCAAGAAAATAGGCTGCCCGTTCGAGATGATCGGGTTTTCGGAATCATCCGGAAGTGTTTGGAGGATCGAGGTGACGAAGGCGAAGCATAACCACACTCCTATTGAAAACTTAGAGGGTCACGCGTATGCGAGAAGGCTTTCTTCGGAGGATAAAAAACTGGTTAAGGAGCTGGCAGAGTAAGATATTCCAAACCAAAGTATCTGGCGAACGCTGACAAAAAACAATCCGGCTAGAAAGCTTATTCCGAAAGATATACACAACGCTGTTCAGAAGATCAACGCCGAAAAAAATGTCGGTAAGTCTCCGATGCAAAAACTTGAAAACATTATTCTCGAAAAAGATTACACTTATTACATGCGCACGAATGAGATATCGAACGAAGTTGAAGATGTCTTCTTTGTTCACAAAAAAACATTCACTATGTGGTGTGCCTTCCCGCATGTGCTAATGATTGACGCCACCTACACAACGAACATGTACAACCTGCCATTTGTTCAGGTCGTAGGCATGACGTCGACAAACAAATCGTTTACGGCTGCTTGTGCGGTAATTTCCGCTGAGAAGTTAGAGAACTACCTATGGGTGTTGCAGAGGATCAAGTCTATGCTGGTAGGATGTATGGAACCGCGCGTGATTTTAACAGACAGGGAATTTGCGCTAATGAACGCGTGTGAACAAGTTTTTCCAAAAGCGCATAAGTATCTTTGTCGGTTCCATATTCAACAAAATATTAATAAGAACAGCAAGAAGAAATTCTCTGACAAGGAGTGGAAAGAATTCGTACGTACATTTTGGACATTGTGCGAGTCTACGACCGAGGAAATATACAGGTATAACTTGGAAAACCTTGAAGCACAGCTGAAAGAAGATGGCCGTGAACGTGGGTATTTCTTACATAATTATGTTCAAATTTTATATAATAACAAAAACTGACTATTTATGTTTTTTAATTTTAGAGGTTTTTGATTATTTGATGAAATCCTGGTTGGATCCGTACCGTGAAAAGTTTGTATCTTGCTGGATTAACAAAAGTATCAACTTTCACCAAACTACGACCAACAGGGTTGAGGGCATGCATGCAACACTAAAAAGTCACTTTCCAAGTCATCGCTCAACCTACACCCTGATTTCCCGATGATCAAGCTCGGTCCTAAGACGGATATAGCGATCCGCAACTACGCATCTCAGATTCTCAAAGTGATCCATCCATACATCGTGAGAATAAAGGACGTGAAACCAGATGGTCATTGTGGGTTTCGATCGGTGGCTGTTGGGTTAGGAGTGAAACAAAATTCATATTTGATGATCCGGAAACAACTTATAATGGAGTTACGTATGAACGAATCGCTTTGGAGGCAGGTTTTCGATCCGGAAAACATAGGACATTATGATGCGCTGGTTAGACGGATGGATTTCAAGGGGGTGGGACGAGCAGGTATCGAAAATTACATGACGATGCCTGAGACGGGGTTTCTTATTGCCCAACGATACGGTGTGATTGTTCACACCTTCGACATTCATGGGAGCGATACAATTTTCCCTCTGCTGGGCGGGCCAAACGAAGCTGAGCAACCTCACCTGGTGGTTGCGGTTGTGTTCGTCGACGATGGGCATTTCATACATGTAGAGCTTGGAGGTTGTTATCCAATGCCTCCCCCAAACCTACTCTGGACAGCGAACAGAACAGAGCGCGCAGCAGCCTGGCATACATTATACAGGGATCAGATCAACGCGTACGAAATGCTTACGTATCGTCCCCCTGACCTTAATGTAACCCCATATGTTCAAGATGTATGTTAAATGTGTTTAATAATAATCATGTTAATTCTTTTACAATCCAAAAGTACGTTTGTGTTTGTTCAATATATGTGTTACATCACGTTAAAAACCGAATGTCACCCCCACGACCCAATCAGATTCAAAATGACAATATACATCATAATACTACAATTAATGAAAAAATACGTCATGTACATGTACGGTAGGCGACTGATACACATAACACTACTCATAGGAGTACTTGTGCTTTCAAACCAAAATGATACGATATAATGGAATATGACATCACACGTAACCGATTTGATCCGGAACTTGCAGGATAGTCCATATATATTAAAAAATGATGTATAATGGAAAAAGCGTAAAATTTAGACTATTATCGACGCGTTTGTGAATTAAAAACAATTTAAAAAAATAAAAAAAGGCCCTAAGCGCCGCGCTTTGACCTAAGCGGGGCGCTTTGGTCCTTCGTTTAACCTGAAGCGGAGCAACTTCTCCCCCATTTCATCACAAACACAAACACACACACAAAGGTGCGATTACACACACTTGGGCTACGATCTTCTTTTTCAAGATTTCAACCGCTAAAAGGTAAGATCGAACATCCTATATCGTTTTCGTTAAATAGTTATGTTTCATATTGTTTTGATTTGGGCGAGTTTTGATCCGGAACTGGGTTCTGTTTGTGAAAACGAAGAACTAAAGCGCCGCGCCGAGGCCAAAGCGGGGCGCTTTAGTTCATGTTTAATTTTTTTTTTCTATTATTTATTTATTATTTGTTTAATATTATTTGTTTATTATTTAAATTGTTTAATAATAGTATTTGTTTATTATTTTTTATTTAATATTATTTGTTTATTATCTTTTATTTAAATTGTTTAATAATATTATTTGTTTATTATCTTTTATTTAAATTGTTTAATAATATTATTTGTTTATTATCTTTTATTTAATATTATTTGTTTATTATCTTTTTTTTAAATTGTTTAATAATATTATTTGTTTATCATCTTTTATTTAAACTGTTTAATAATATTATTTGTTTATTATCTTTTAAACGTGCAGGGATGGATTCAGATGACGAGATTGAGCATATGGACGCTGAGGGAGAGGTGGGAGAGGAGGTATGTCCGTACCTGCAGTTTCCGCAGGGGTCACGGGCGGCGAGGAGATGCGCTAGGTTGCGCACCGTGGAGATTGGGGGGCATGTAGGGATAGACTGGGTCCTGCTGGAGACCGTGGGAGAGGCCGCGCGGACGCGTGATATAGTTGGACTAGATACTCCTTGGTCGCGCCTATTTCAGATAGCGATGGAGGACTCGTACCCTGAGCTTACGGTCGAGTTTCTTTCTACGTTTACATACGCGCCGCATCCGGCGGATTACGTGGAGGACCCGGATTTTCCAGTCCACGAGGTTACATTCCGTCTCGCCGGTCAGCAGTTTCAGATGAGTGTGCGGTAGTTTGCTGTCCATACAGGTTTGTACACAGAGCCCGAGCTTGATACTGATTTATATATGCAGGCGGTTAGGGTGATGGACAGGCAGACGCTTATCAGTTTCTGGAGGGCCATTTCCAGGGTTCCCTTTGGGAAATCCTGGCAAAAGGCCACCACCATTAGAGACCCCTTGTACCGATACCTGCACCATATTATCGCGTCATCTATCGTGTCGCGGGATACCAGCAGGGAGAAGGTCAACCTGTAACAACTCGTGTCAAAAGTCCTATTTATTTTTATAGGAAACCCTAATTGAGACACCCAAGTGATTCTGCATAATCCCTAAAATTTTCAGAATAGTTGGAATCAGGATTAGGGCCCCTAAAACTCAGGGGGGGGGGGGGTAAAACCCTAGTTACGATTATCTTTATAAAACGCTGTCAAATTGGAAAATTCACGCAACGTCGACTCACCTGAGCTAGTTGGACACGTGCCTACTCTATTCTAGAAATGTCATCCCAGGCGATACGCGGCACGTGACACGGATTCTTCCGCGACTAGCGGGAGGTGCAAATTTTGGGTATAAATAGAAGGGTCTGGCACTTGCATTCTGTTGTTCGTTCGACGAAGAAATTCGAATTATACACTGAGTTATGCTCTGTTTACCATAATTAACACACACGGATCACTAATCGACGCCGCAATCAGGGTATTAACTCGATCGCTATTACGATTCATTTTCCGATCGATCAATGTACTCACTGGATGTTTAAGTGCTGCCCACATTAGGGTGATGCTTTGTCATTAGTCGTTAATTCGATGGATGTTTAAGCATAGCACTTTGTCATTCGTTGTGAGGGTTGATCTCGTGAGTTATCGTAAATGCTGTATTGATTACTAACCCAGAATTGTGTGCCTGTTATTAAATTTAGGTTAAAAGGCTAATCAGTAGGCTAAACTCTGCTCAAATTAAATCTGCAATGTGAGTCATTCTTTTTTTATCAACTATTTTACAATACCTCAAATTATTTTCAAAAGTTATAATTACAGGGACTAAGTCGTGGATATCTTGAATCACTGGCTAGTGGGGTATTGTGCACATTACTAATCTCTCCCAGTTAGGTTCATTGACCTACTAGGGATAATCATCACTATTTAGGTTCATTGATCTAATAGTGGTATGACCATCGTCACCATTGTGACACGGCGCCAGATAAAAATAAGATAGAAGCCATTGTAATCGCTCTTATGCTGTAATTGATAACTAAGCATCATTTTATGTAAATAGAATGATTCACTCAGTATTTCCCGCTGACAAAACCTTTTTCAAACATGTTTCAGGTGATCTATTATGATCCAGGAAAAGTGCCGTGAAGCACTACAAGCTTGAGAAAGTGGCTCAGGATAAAATAAAGAAACATGTTTTGTAAAATAAAAGATTTCTCCGTGAAATCTCAAGATTGTAAATTATCGGGTTTTATCCCGAGTTGTGAAATAAAATAATCGGGAAATATTTCAGTTTTAAAAAGATCCTGATAAATAAACTTCCGCTGTTAAACTCAATTAATCAAATACCACGGGATTTCTGTCCCGCGGCTCCTGAAACGGGTCAAACCGGGTCGGGGGCCGTGACAGAAAAAGGTGGTATCAGAGCCACTTATAGAGCCACTGATTGAGCCACTGATTTAAGCCAATTAAGTATTTAGAAAATACTTAATTTTTATTAATTGCTATTTTATGATTATGTAACTAATTATGTACAGTATGGGCAGATCTTTATATGCTAGCAGATGTAGCAATTAATGCAAATCCTTAAATAATTTGACCAAGTTTTAACACCTTTATTATCTACAGTCTAGAAACCTGATTCAGTAAATAAGTAAATTTACAAATAAAACTTAGTGTGTTTTTATTTTCAGTTGTTTTGGTAGTTACCCAGTATGAAATAATATTTAAAAGTTTTTCTATAAAATTTTGTTATGATTTTTAACTTAGTAATTGTGTAACAGCATGAGTGACTTGTCTAACGCCCTTCAGAATTTAAATCTCTATCCAGTAAGAATAGAAGTTTCCAGAGATTTCAATAAGTATATACCAGACATAGAAGAGCCTATAGAATTCGACACTTTACCTCTCGAGAAACCCAAGCCTAAGAAAATGGAAATTGGGGAAAGCTCTAGGCAAATTGAGGGATTACCATCCCAGGAAGAGATAGATTTTATAATGGCAAGCTATAATCCTATTAAGCCTGTTAATGAAAATGTTTTTATTCACTCTTTTGAAAAACAACTACCAATGAACTTAGAACCAGCTATTCCAAACCCTTCAATTCACTCGCAAATAGACGAATGGTTGACTAATGAAATACAGTTACAAAACTATCCCTATAAGCTTTTTCCTCAGTTCAATCCAGAACCTTTACCAAATCCACCAATGAGTAACGAGAATATGGCTGAACTCCATCACTTTGGCGAAGAACTAATGGATGCTGAGAATAGGATCCAAGAGATTGGGGGACAGATCTCCTGGAAATACGATGAGAGGGAACACCATTACTAGAATATCATCTGACAAAGGATAGGGGATTTATGGAATTCTGGTTGTGTAATAGTAATAGTAAAATCAGTATGTGTAAAATAAATAATAAAACGGTTGTATATAGAAGCACGATATAATCTATAAAACAAATGAAATTTTAGAAAATTTACAATTTTGTTGTATATTCGTTTATGTGATTATGTGCAATTAATTGTGATATTGGATTATTTCTTTTATACTAATTAATTATCTATAAATTAGATATCAGATGGAAAACGCTAATAATGAACCAGTTAATGAGATTAATCAATCTGAGCAACAACCGGGGGATCAATATATGACTAGGCAGGATATAGAAAATATCGTTGCTCAAGGAATAGCCAACGCTATTCCAGCAATAGTTGCTCAAGGGATAGCCAATGCTATTCCGGCAATAGTCGCTGCTGTCCAGAAGCCTGCTGAACCTCAACAAATAGTTACTAGTAAACGTATTTCTGAAGATAACTTCAGTAATAGCATAAACGGAGGAAATGATTATGTTAATCATAATAATGAACCACGGCAAGCTCCGCTCCCTAAGAAAATGAAAGCTGCAACGCCTGGTTGCACTTACAAAGAATTTCTTGCTTGTAAACCCACTGAGTTTGCAGGCAATGAAAGAGCGACTGCGGCACTGCGTTGGTTAGAGAAAACCGAGGCAGTAATTGCCATAAGTAAATGTGCTCAGGATGATCAGGTCATGTACGCATCAAACCTTTTCAAAGAAGGGGCACTAGAATGGTGGAATACGGTGTTACAAGCAAAAGGAAGAAGGATGGCGTATGCTATGAACTGGGAAGAATTTAAGAGCTTTGTAGAAAGAAAATTCTGTCCCGAATATGAAAAGGAACAAATGACAAATAAGTTTCTAACCCACCGGATGGTGGATGTAGATTGTCGAGGGTATACTTCAACATTCTTCGAGTATGCTCGAGTAGTACCAACCCTGGCTTCGCCAGAGCCGGTACTTATTTCCCGTTATATTTGGGGATTGATTGCCGAAATCCGTAATATCGTCAAGGCTGCGAAACCTCGCACGATTGATGATGCGGTGGAATTAGCCAATCCTCTGACTGACGAACTAGTACGGACAAGAGAAGAAAATAGAAGGAAGGAAGTAGCCCAAAAGATTACCCAAGAATTCCGTTCGGGTAACCATAACAATTTCAAGAAAAGAGGGAATGGGCAATCTACCATTAGTCCATTTTGCAATTCTTGCAAAAAGAAGCATTTTGGAAGATGCAAAGGATATTGCAATTTTTGCAAAATTCCAGGGCATCAAGAAGAAGATTGCAGGAGGAAGAAATTTTCAGTATGCTACAACTGTGGAGAAGCTGGACATCTTAGGCCAGATTGTCCAAAACTGAACAAACCATCTGACAATAAAGCCAAACCTGCAGAAGGAGCAAAAAGGAATGTAAGAGCCTTCCAACTGACTGCTAAGGAAGCAGAGCTCATTCCAGATGTGATAGCCGGTACGTTCTTAGTTCACAACGTTTACACAAGAGTATTATTTGACTCCGGTGCAAACCAAAGTTTTATAAATACTTCATTCTGCCAAATTCTTAACTTACCTTTAACCAACATTAGGTAGATTTTCACAATAGAAACGGCTGATGGGAATTCAATTAAAATAAATAAGGTTCTGCAAAACATAGAAATATAATTTTTAAGTCATAAATTTTCTATAACCTTATTATCTATGAAATTAGTTGGATTCGATGTTGTGTTAGGAATGGATTGATTAGTAAACAACCATGCTCGAATTATCTGTGATAAGAATTCCATAGAAATTTGTGCATTCCCTGGAAAAGTAATAATGATTACAGGAGATAAGCCATGTAAAACCATAAAGTTCATATCAGTAATGAAAGTTGCTAATTATGAACGAAAGCAAGGAACAGTAGATATGATTTCAGTAATCATTAATACTAAAGATAAAGAACTTAAGGAAATTTATGTAGTTTCAGAATACCCAGATGTATTCCCAGAAGAGTTACCAGGGTTACCACCAGATAGGAAGGTAGAATTTAGGATTCATCTAATTCCAGGAACTATACCGATAGCCAAGGCACCTTATCGGTTAGCACCCACAGAAATGTTAGAACTGAAAAAGCAATTAGATGAATTACTAAGTAAAGGTTTCATACAACCTAATTCATTCCCCGTAGGGGGGGCACCAATGTTGTTTATTAAGAAAAAGGATGGTTTGATTGATTATAGGGAATTGAATAAAGTTATAATCAAGAATCGATACCCATTACCTAGAATTGATGATCTATTCGATCAATTCCAGGGAAATAGATATTTTTCTAAGATCAACTTACGTTCTGGATATCATCAATTGAAAGTACAAGAGGAAGACATACCTAAAACTGTTTTCAGAACTAGGTATGGTCATTACAAGTTTACAGTCATGCCCTTCGGATTAACGAATGCACCTGTAGCATTCATGGACATGATAAATAGGATCTGTAAACCATATTTGGATAAATTTGTAATTGTCTTCATCGACGATATACTTATTTATTCCAAAAGTCAGGAAGAACATTGTCAGCACTTGCATGCACTCTTAACTTTGTTAAGAAAAGAGAAGCTTTACGCCAAATTCTCGAAGTGTGAATTTTGGCTGCCAAAAGTGCAAATTTTAGGTCATATGGTGAATCATGAAGGTATTCATGTAGATCCTGCTAAGATTGAAGCAATTACCAAATGGAAGATTCCGCAATCCGCAATGGAAATTAGAAGTTTTGTAGGTTTAGCCGGATACTATAGACGGTTTATTAAGGATTTTTCCAAAGATAGCTATACCATTAACTAAGCTAACCTGTAAAACAGTTAAGTTGAATAGGGATCTAAACAAGAAGAAGCCTTTAGGATCTTAAAGCATAAATTAACAAATGCACCAATCCTAGCCTTACCAGAAGGAACAAAAGATTTTAAAGTATACGGTGATGCTTCAAAACTAGGATTTGGATATATGTTAATGCAACGCAAAAAGGTAATTGCGTATGCATCAAGGCAATTGAAAAAGCACGAAGAAAACTATACAACATATGATTTAGAATTAGGAGCCATAATTGTTGCCCTTAAGATTTGAGACATTATCTGTATGAAAGTAAGTTTACTATCTATACGGATCATAAGAAATTAAGATATATATTTGGGCAAAAAGAATTAAAAGGCAAAGGAGATGGATGAAAATCCTAAGTGATTACGACTGTGATATTCAGTATCACAAAGGAAAAGCTGAAGACGACTAGAGATCGCCAGAAGAGTTATACAGATAATAGACGAAAGCCGTTAAAATTCCAAGTTGGAGACAGAGTATTGTTGAAAGTTTCTCCTTGGAAAGGAGTTGTTAGATTCGGTAAGAAAGGAAAGCTAAATCCAAGGTACGTAGGACCATTTCCAGTGATCCAACGTATAGGACTAGTTGCTTATCGTTTACAATTACCAGGAGAGTTAGTTGGAGTACATGATGTATTTTATGTATCCAATCTCAAGAAATGTCTATCTGACGAATCTTTGGTAGTACATCTCCAAGATATAGAGGTAAACAAAAAGTTAAAATTTGTGGCGAAACCTCTTCAGATAGAAGATAAAAAGATCATTTTTTTCAAAACACAAATGATTAGTGTTAGTTCAAGTAAAGTGGGATTCAAAGATAGGACCCTAATACACTTGGGAACTGGAATTAGAAAAGAAGTGAAGGTATCCTCAAGTATTCCAGTAAATCTCGAGGACGAGATTTTTATTAAGGTGGGGAGAATGTAACAACTCGTGTCAAAAGTCCTATTTATTTTTATAGGAAACCCTAATTGAGACACCCAAGTGATTCTGCATAATCCCTAAAATTTTCAGAATAGTTGGAATCAGGATTAGGGCCCCTAAAACTCAGGGGGGGGGGGGTAAAACCCCAGTTACGATTATCTTTATAAAACGCTGTCAAATTGGAAAATTCACGCAACGTCGACTCACCTGAGCTAGTTGGACACGTGCCTACTCTATTCTAGAAATGTCATCCCAGGCGATACGCGGCACGTGACACGGATTCTTCCGCGACTAGCGGGAGGTGCAAATTTTGGGTATAAATAGAAGAGCCTGGCACTTGCATTCTGTTGTTCGTTCGACGAAGAAATTCGAATTATACACTGAGTTATGCTCTGTTTACTATAATTAACACACAAGGATCACTAATCGACGCCGCAATCAGGGTATTAACTCGATCGCTATTACGATTCATTTTCCGATCGATCAATGTACTCAATGGATGTTTAAGCATAGCACTTTGTCATTCGTTGTGAGGGTTGATCTCGTGAGTTATCGTAAATGCTATATTGATTACTAACCCAGAATTGTGTGCCTGTTATTAAATTTAGGTTAAAAGGCTAATCAGTAAGCTAAACTCTGCTCAAATTAAATCTGCAATGTGAGTCATTCTCTTTTTATCAACTATTTTACAATACCTCAAATTATTTTCAAAAGTTATAATTACAGGGACTAAGTCGTGGATATCTTGAATCACTGGCTAGTGGGGTATTGTGCACATTACTAATCTCTCCCAGTTAGGTTAATTGACCTACTAGGGATAATCATCACTATTTAGGTTCATTGATGTAACACCTCGAAAATTCACGTCCTATAATGTGTTGACACGTGTCATAAAGTCTGAACGTGTGAAGGAAATATTATAGAAGGACTAAAGTTGACAAACATGGAAAGTATGTGGAAATACGTATTCTAAGTGTCAACTGTGAATAAATATAATGTACATTAACCCTACACAATGCTCACACCTTCAAACGAATAAATCATGGATCATACGAAGCTAAAAGTGAGAGATTACAAACTACAGGGGTTAAATGTGTCAACATGTCTAAAGATATACCTCTGAGTGGCCTTTTGACAAACCCGAAGCTTTGTAAATGTTAATTATGCTCACTAGAATGCACGATTTAAATTTCGTAAAGTTTCGTTAACGTATGAGAAAGTTATGATCGAATTCGTGTGCGAGGGGTTAAAGCGTCAACGATGAAAATTAGGCCTTTTCGGGTAACAATAAAGTTACCCGGGGACTTAACGAAGTGGGTATATATCTTGAGGCCCTTATAGATCAACATTGAGGGTCCATATCGCAATAAACAAGTGTCTGTACAAAGTTTGAAGAGCCAGGGACTGAAACTGCAATTTAACAAAAATATGTTGGAGAACCCGGAGGGCTCGCGTAGCGCGAGCACATGATGTACATGCAGTGGCGCTACGCCACTGCCACATCTGGACAGAATGTGATTTTGTTTGATTCTTTGTCTGCCAATTCACTTGGATGCAACTTTGATCGATCTTGCTCTTTCATTTGGCCCCTAAAACACCCCCTAGAACATGTAGGACACTTGTGGGATTGTTGTGGTGTGTGCTAGACTTATTTATCAATCAATTGTGGTGCTTGATTCACTATAAAAGGCCACCTTCAAGTCACAACAATTCCACACATCTTCATCTGGCCATTTAGAGCTTTTGTGGAACTTCCAAACAGCCCCCAAGCCTTCCTAAGCATCCATTAAGCACTTGTAAGTATGCCTAACCTTCTCTAATTCAGTTTTGCTTTGTAATTAGCTTAAAAGTCAACATATCGTAATTAACGATTGACTTTGAGATTAGTTATAAACGGCTCAGTCTTATCTCGAATTGAAAGTTGTTATGAGTTGGTAATTATGTGGGTAATAAACCCTCAAAAGGGTTCCCCCTGATTTCCACTCTAACTAGGTCGTTTGTCGAGTCAAAGATGATTAGAAAAAGTCAACAGAAATGTAATCTTTCGTTTAACGCATAATTAACAAGGTAAAAGGCGAGTAACCTATTTTATCATTCATATAACTTGATAATAAGCATAAGAACTTGTCTAAGCTTGTTTGATTCGACAACTTTCCATTGTGAACCGATTCGGAACCGAAAGTCGCAAAGCTTTGACTTCAGTTCTGACCCGCTTTAGTATGATTTGGAAATTCCTTAGGGTTTCCTTAGGACCAGGCTACATGTTAGCATAACCCTCTGTGGTTGGTTCATTGATTGACCCATTCGTTTACGCGTTTCCGTTAATTGCTCATATGTTGACCATTATGCCCTTATTACCTTAGAACGTGATTTATGAAAATGTAAAAGTGTAGAAACCTTAATTACTAATATATAAACTTGTATGCAAAGTTTGACATCAGTTTGACTTGTAGATTAAGAGTTATGCTCATTTTCGCAAAACTAATGCTTTATGTTAATAAAATGGCGTAATTAGCGTATAGCCTCGTTAAACATACTTTTTGGTATCAAATCTTTTACCCACTGATGTAATATATTATTTTGGGATTTTTAAAGATTTTTAATTAATTTTAGGCTGAGCATAACTCATAGTCGTAGGCTTAATTCGGTAATTGTCGGTTTTGCCCTTACGGGCCATAAAATGAGTTTTACATATCTAAACGACCTCAAACCTTTTGCCACTGAATAGTTATGATAAATAAATTATTTTAAGCCTTCTGGAAATATAAAAATATCAGATTTAAGTATCGAACCCGGTAATGGCCTTTAATCGCCTTGTTTAGCGTTTTTAGCGCATAGTACGTTTTAAAATCATATTGGACATACCCGGGTTGATACCTACTGATATAAGAGGCAAATTACCATATTTCAACAGTAAGCAAAGGTTGATTGACTCAGACTTCGGTTTTGAGCTTTTTGGCTTATGTGAAATGACCAAACTACCCCTACGGGGCATAGTTTGTGTTTAATTTCATTTCGGGCATAATGAAAGACATCCTACTGATGTCACAACATATTTGAAGCATATTAACTTAGGAAACCTGTATATGGCTCTTACGGATACCCGTTATGCTTATTACGCGTTCGGTTCGGTTTATGTAACAAGTTTACATAAATTAGCCGAAACGGGTCAAACCTTATCGGTTTTATCTCAAAATCCAGAATGTGTTTAGTTTACCCATATTATACAAGTCTCCAGACTTGTCGGGTCTAAATCACATCCTATTCCGGTCTTCGCTTAATCATGCGTTTTGAACCGTAAACCTTTCCTTAAAACTAACCGGTCTAAGTTACGACTTAAATAAGACCCGTTAGGAATTTAATAGGTTAATAAAACCTTCGTTCCAGATTAAGAGCCCCAGTAGAAGTACTTGTGCTTGCTGATTAAGATATACGGCTGAGTGTAAGTTGCATTGCTAGCTCAGGTAAATACTTTTAACTTGTTTTCCCTTATACGGGCTTGGGATACGGTATTATAAAAATACCGCTTGGTCGGGTGTAGAAACCTTTTAATCGGAGATGATTAAATTGCATAATCCCGTTTTAATCTGTATTGATTGATAACAAATAACATTGGGGGTTAATGACCGTGTCCTGGATATCCTTGGCTCATTTTAAAAAGTGAATGGCCACGACGTAAGCACAAGGTGTAGGCAAAACACCTCCTGTTGCATATGTATAACGTATACTCACTCGTAAGGGTATCTTCTTGTGAGATTATATTTGTGGTGTGTCGATTAATCTTGTCCGGCTTGTATTGCATAATCACCGGCCCTAAATGTTGGACAACCATGTAAATCGGATACAAGATTTTTATTAATAGAATTGTCCCAAGTATAAAAGATTAATTTTGCCTCTGTGCATTTTAATCAATGTGTCAAGATATTTTGTGCCGTTTGCACTCGAATCATTTTTCAAACTCTTTTTCCAAAATGAGTCAGTTAATTGTATTTACCAGTGTAAACTGACGTATTTTCCAAAAAGGTTAAGTGACAGGTACTATGCGTAATTGGCTGGGAGCTCAGGGCGTCACTAGGGAATCTTGCAAGTTCTAGATGCCTAAAGTCTGTTGAACTATTGTTTCCATTTTATGTTCGATCCTTTTGTGGATAAACTTCCGAATATTGTAACAGTTGATATTACAATAATAAATTCGGTTGTATTATATTTTCAATTGCTTCCGCTGTGCATTATTATATTGTGTTGTTTGACCATGATGTTGCCAACCACGTCACGATACTCCCCCACCGGGCCCACCGGTGACACGTGGAAATTTGGGGTGTGACAGGTTGGTATCAGAGCCAACATTGAGTGAATTAAACACTAGTTTTTTTTGTGTTTAATCTCAATGACACAATTGCACATTCCTAAATCTTCTGAGTCTAGACTTAACATAGGAATATTCTCAATCCTAATCTGGAAATTTTTGCTTCCAATTTTATTATTATTATTGGATACGTCGCCAAGCGAGGAAGCTGAACTAGGGATTCTCCACACCTGGTGCCTTGAAATGCTGAGCTTCGTACAGCGACCAAGATGAGACGTACAACTAGGGGGAGAGCATTCAGGAATTGAATGAAGAAGAAACTCCTTTGCTGAAAATCGTTTCCTCAATATTCCTTATATATTTATCTTTTTAGTTCCTTCGAGGACAACACTATTCCTTTCAAGTCCCGCTTAGGGCAACTCTGTACTTCTATTTTCATATAATGGATTGATTAAATTAAGTTTTCATTCTAAACATGAAATATGAAATGAATGGAAAATAACATCCCTTAGAAGGGAAGTGCCTACGGGTTATAATTAACGTCCTCTGAGACTAAAGACGGTGGTAGCCTACAGCTCCCTGTCAAGAAAAGGTAATGAACTTTGATTCACACCTAAATGCCTCGATCCCAGACGATCATGGCTTATAAATTAAACTTGTCCACGTGACTAAGCCTTTTGTGCTATTACTAAATGCCTCGATCCCAGACGATCATGGCTTATAAATTAAACTTGTCCACGTGACTAGGCCTTTTGTGCCATTACAAATTCATAAATTGCCCTGATTCTCTGAAATCTTGGCTTATAAATTAAACTTGTCTACGCGACTAGGCCATTTGTGCTATTATTAAATTATAAATTAGGATTTATGATAAAAATCCTGAATAAAATAAATATCCTTCCTTCCCTGCCAGTAGGCATTTTAAAAAGAATCTTAAAGGTGAAATCTAGCCTATGCGGCCAAGATGGTGAAACCTACCCAAGGGATTCAGATCCTTGTTAACACCTAAGAACGTGTTAGCACTCCTGACAAATGTGATTCGATAAAATCACAACAGTCATCCTTATATTAGATTCTTCCAATTTCCTTATCTAGTCTATTGATTTAGAAATCATGGCTTGTGTCATCCTATAAGATGATCACATTATAAACATCCAGTAGTGATGAAGTGCCTACGGGCTAAACTTGTTGTCCGAAAAGGCAACGACAGTGGTGGTCTTTGACCCCCTGTCCAAAAATGTTGGACCAGGTCCAAGCATAATAGTTGGTAGGATCCATACGATCTCGACTAAAAAGCATCTGAGAAGATGATCATATTATAACCATCCCTCAGAAGGGAAATGCCCACGGGCTATATCTATTGTCCTAAAAGACAAAAGACAATTGAAGTCTACAACTCCCTGTCAAGGTAATGAACGTGATTCAAACCTTAATGCCTCGATTCTCTGAAATCATGGCTTATAAAATTTAGAACTGTCCTTGTGACTAGGCCTTTTTGCGCCACTTTAATATCCTTAATGTTTCATAACTAGGATAAATTATAATGGAAAATACTAATTAAATATAACTAACAAGTTAACCAATATGGTTTATATTACCATGGTTGATAAATCGTCAAAGATGATGATTCCATAATAATCTCTGAATAAATCATTGTTAATATTTATGTAGCAATCAAGCTACATGGCTGGATTAGATGAAGTTAACAGTCACTTGAAGGAGAGCAATGATACTACCAGAATTAATGTAACTGGAGCAGAACTGCAGGCAATAATAGATTATGCTGTTACTCGAGCTCTTGATCGACAGTATGATGAATCAAATGATACCCACTCTGAGACTCTATCTGTGGCTCATAGTAAGCCCCCTCTTAAAACGCATGAGTCAAAGGAGGACGATGTTCATGACTTGTCAAATCAAAGGAGTATTCCGTCTAGACAAGTTGTGTTTCATCAAGAGGCACCAGTTAAGACCTGTTCATATAAATATTTCATCTCCTGCAAGCCCAGAGACTTTACAGGAGAAGAAGGAGCCATCGATTGCATGACATGGCTCGATGAGATGGACGCTGTTGTCGACATCAGCGGTTGTGCGGAGCAAGATGTTGTGAAATTTGTTTCACAATCATTCAAAAGGGAAGCGTTGGCATGGTGGAGATCATTGCTCCAAGCCACGGGAAAGGTTCTACTCTACAACTTATCTTGGGAGAAATTTGTTGCATTAGTCAAGGAAAACTATTGCCCCCAGCATGAAGTAGAAAAGATAGAATCAGACTTCTTGACTCTGGTCATGGAGAATTTGGATTGTCAGGCATATGTGACAAGTTTCAACACTATGTCCCGCCTGGTTCCTTATCTAGTCACCCCTGAACCTAAACGCATAGCGCGTTTCATTGGAGGCCTAGCACCAGAGATAAAAGGGAATGTTAAAGCATCTAGGCCAACCACATATAGGTCCGCGGTGGACTTATCCTTATCTCTCACCTTAGACGCAATCAGAATTAAGTCTGTTAAGGCTTTTGGCGAGAGAAGAAGTGAAAGAGAGGAGGAAAACTCTCATCAAACTAACAAGAAGAAGAAGGGAAACTCGGAGCGCGGGAAGGATTCCGAGTTTAGGAAGAACTCGAGTCAGTCTGATAACAGACCCAAATGCAATAACTGCAAAAAGCAGCATTTTGGAAAATGTACAATAGACCCACGCGCTAAATTGTGTGGAATTTGCAAGACCAAGGGTCACAAAACCTTAGATTGCAAGGCGATGAAGAACGCCACATGTTACAATTGTAACGGGGAAGGGCACATCAAAACCAACTGTCCAAAGCTTATAAAGAAGCCTGGAGAGACCAGGAAAACAAACGCATGAGTCTTCTGGAGGAACGCCAGGAGATGGTGCAGAAGGATAACTATATAGCAGGTACCTTTCGTTATCAAGCAGTTTACGTGGTAACTTATTTAATACTGGCACGTATAAATATATTATGAATGATAAAGGTTGAGAACTGTTGTCTCCACCTGATTAAGACTCCGGTCATTTAATGCCCGGTAGAAAGTGACGATGTTACGTCGAAAATGCTCCAACAAATCCTATATTGATATTAATATCTATTAGAAATCATTTTTTTTCTAATATCCTTATAGCAAACTTTTGGTTGCATACTTAAGGACTCAATATAGTGATAAAAATCGATTGGTTGCCTTAAAAATCAAGTCCATATTGTGAGTGATAAGAGGCAATTAATTATCAAGACTCCTTATGAGACAACCCTCGTAATTATACGTGTCCGTACGATTAATTAATATTAAACATAAAAAAATGGTGGAACTGACCGTCCCCGGAATCGAACCCGGGTCTAGGCCGGCCGCACCCTTTCGCGCGCCTAGCCAACTGAGCTAGGTGCCTAGTTTGTGAAACTTACATTATTGATTTAATATAAGCACTTGCACAATAAACTTCCTCATCATTTATCAATGACAAATTCTGCTAAGTGCCCTGTTTTTTTAATACAGGCAATAATACATCTTCATGAACCATAAACTTACCAAAAATTTTTTTTTATCATCCACAAGGTATAAATTACCAAGGAAACCTTAGTAACCGATTCTTCTCGTATCGGCAAGGAATCCTTCCGAAAATCTAAGAGCACTCTTTCTTTGCATAGAGTACGACAACATATGTTATTTTAATTATTTTTCTTTTCTCATTGTTTTCTATCGCCTGCGAATGCCAAACTATGTTTGATAAAAGTGTCATATGAGGATTGGCGTATCCTAGTGTGTCCCATAGATTATTTCCATGTCTGATCAGCATGGAGGTTTAATACATGGAACCCCTAAGATATCCCAACGATCATATTGTACTAAAGTCGACTAGTAGTATTCAAGGAAGATATCCAAAAATGGAAATTTTTTTTCCAAGTAAATGTTCCCGAGTAAGGAATTCGAGGACTTATAACATAAAGGTGTCACTCATTTGACACGGACAATGATGGATGAACTGGAGCCTGAGATATGGAAAATCTCTGTAGCCTCCTTGTATCTTAATTATCTTCTCAAAGGTTGTCCCTGCTTACCTCCTGGAAGGCAGGTAAAATTACGAGTTGTAGCCCGCCATGGGCTGGAGTATTGTGAAAACTCCATATTGTTTATGGAATAAACGAAACCTTGAGTAAGTAGGTGTTAAGACATAGGTTCATATAGCCTAACTCGATACGCCGAGAGTTTGATATTGTTAGATAAGAAAGACGGTTCATTTTGCTTATGCATACATTACCGCAATCCTAATTAGGCAACGATTAAGAATTTGCCATCAGCTAACCAGGATCGTCGAATTGTTCGACTAACGACAAGGATTAGCTATTCCTTAATATTAGTTAAGTACTGGTTGGAATAACCATCTCACCTTAAGATAAGCTTCTCTATAATATTTGATATATAAGTATCAAGGCTACTTCCTTGAAAACCTTGTATAGATAGAATGATAAACGTTCATTGATAGGACAATAGTTTGGTAAGTCCAAACATTAAGATCAGAAAATTTCATTATAGACAATCAATAAGATCACGCAAATTCATAATCATCAGTAAGATGCCAATATTCGGCAGAAAATTAAGGATTATGAAAAATAGCAAACCTCCTAAATTATTATTAAAGAATAAGATTCAACAATAGATATCACCCTGGAAAGGAGTGATGCGGTTTGGTAAGAAAGGCAAGCTAAGCCCGAGATACATAGGGCCTTTCGAGGCTATCGAACGTGTCGGTTCAGTTGCCTATAAGCTAAACTTACCTGAAGAGCTCAGTGGAGTTCACAATGTGTTCCACATCTGCAATATGAAGAAGTGTTTCGCTGATGAATCACTGGTTATACCACATACGGATGTGCATAAAGATGAGAGCTTAAAATTTGAGGAAGAACCTTTGTCGATTGAAGATCAATAGGTAAAGAAGCTTCGGAAGAAGCATGTACCTATTGTAAAGGTCAAATGGGATGCCCATAGAGGTCCCAAATTCACGTGGGAGGTTGAATCCACGATGAAAGAAAAGTACCCTTACTTATTTCAGTAAATCTCGGGTCGAGATTTATTTTAAGGGGGTGAGGATGTAACACCTCGAAAATTCACGTCCTATAATGTGTTGACACGTGTCATAAAGTCTGAACGTGTGAAGGAAATATTATAGAAGGACTAAAGTTGACAAACATGGAAAGTATGTGGAAATACGTATTCTAAGTGTCAACTGTGAATAAATATAATGTACATTAACCCTACACAATGCTCACACCTTCAAACGAATAAATCATGGATCATACGAAGCTAAAAGTGAGAGATTACAAACTACAGGGGTTAAATGTGTCAACATGTCTAAAGATATACCTCTGAGTGGCCTTTTGACAAACCCGAAGCTTTGTAAATGTTAATTATGCTCACTAGAATGCACGATTTAAATTTCGTAAAGTTTCGTTAACGTATGAGAAAGTTATGATCGAATTCGTGTGCGAGGGGTTAAAGCGTCAACGATGAAAATTAGGCCTTTTCGGGTAACAATAAAGTTACCCGGGGACTTAACGAAGTGGGTATATATCTTGAGGCCCTTATAGATCAACATTGAGGGTCCATATCGCAATAAACAAGTGTCTGTAC
>JARYGA010032011.1:0-20087 GCA_030545235.1 Helianthus tuberosus
ACCAATTAGCAGAAGCATGAAGAGGGGCCGTTTTGATTCTAGTAGCACGTATGCCTGTGGCATAGTACTCCCTTGTACTCCAAGAATACATGCTGGGAAGCTCTTTAACTATTGAGATTTCGTTGTGCAGCACCTCCATAAAATGATCAACATCAAATATATCCGTAAAAGTACTGCAGAGTAAATTTTAACTTTTTATCAGTGGTATGGGAGTTAACAATAAAATCAGAAAAAAAAAAACTATGATAGTGACCGATAATTCAACAAATACCTTGAATCTTGCCAGACAGGATTTACTTCAAGGTGTGGAATTACTAGCGTTGCGTTTAAGATCTTAGCGACAGCAACAGCATCACAAATCTATCCGAGAAAAGATTTAAAGAATAAAACATGATATAAAAACCAAATGGATAAAAGAAGAGCACATACCCCCATTCTCTGTTGGTTCAATCCTCCATCAAGAAACACCTGAATATATCCCCGAGATTTCTCTGGATTGACTTGAAAGAATAAAAATGCGATTCAATTATAATATATTAATATCACGCTTGAAAATATAAATTATGTAGTTTAAGGGACTCACATGGAACGACAGCAGAGTCGTGACAAGGTTTCCATCCTTGGTAAACCAATGGAGACCATAGATCTGACTGCAGTTTCTCAGACTGAGCATAGAACATGTATCAGATTACATAAACAATAAAGGTTTTTTGGCATAGTATTCCAACTAACTTTCACTTTTGTCTCGTTTTAGTCAATTCTACTTGTTTTTTTTAACATACAGGTCACTAAAATACGGTTTTTTGTCCCCTTTGGATCATTATAGAGTATTAAAAAAATAACCCAAAAGGAACAAAAAACTTAACATCTAGTCCACATAATGACCCTAATGGTACAAAAAGTCCTCATAATGAACCAAACTGGACAACTGATGAGTGGCTAGGTGAGTTAGGTGCACCTCTCGACCAGTGGAGAGTACATATAAATGACTCTAATGTACAAAAAATCCAATGACTAAAACAGTACATGAGTAAAAGTGCATTCTTTTATTTCTTTTTATTTTTTTTGTTTTGCCAAAAGCCCTATAATAAATGCTAAGGTGAGTTCCATATAAATAAATACATTCCTAACTGACAAAGTTAGCACCTACTCACAATTTCTTGGTGCAGCGCACCCTCTAATAGACAAATGTGCTTGGCACTCGGAGCAATCCATTCCTGCAATAAGAAAGAAGTCGCTTAAAACACCTGCAACCTTGACTTCACATGAAAGTTGTATAATGATCATCTAAGCAGTTGCACTTATCTGAATAATGGAAAGAGACTATAATACTTTCATGTAAATGAACACGAAGTTCATATATATATATAGGATTAGGATCAAATACAAAGGATCCTAATTGTAAGAAGTGTAAGAAGGATTTATAGAGTGACAAGTGTCCAATAACCTAAAAAACCCACTACACAAAAAAACCCACTAAAAAAAAAAAAAAAAAACCTTAAACATCCACCACCACCAACCCCCCCCCCCCACCCACCCCGCCCACCCCCCCCCCCCCCCACCTCACCCACAAAAAAAAAAAAAAAAAAAAAAAAAAAAATTTTTTTTTTTTTTTTTGCCGAGGGGGGTGGGGGTGGGGGTGGGTGTTTAGTTTTTTTTATATATTTTTTTTAGGTTTTTTGGGGGTGGGGGGGGGGGGGTTAGGTTTTTTTAGGTTTTTTTTTTGGGGGGGGGGGGGGGGGGGGGGGGTTAGGTTTTTTGGGGGTTTTTTTTGGTGAGGTATAGTTTTTTTTTTGTTTTTTTTTTTTGCGGGGGGGGGGGGGGGGGGGGGGGGGGGGGGGGGGGGGTTTAGGTTTTTGGGTGGGGGGGGGGGGGTTGGGTGGTGGTGGGGTGGGGTGGGGGTGGGGGTGGGTGTTTAGGTTTTTGGTGGTGATGTAGTGGGTTTAGTTTTAGGTTATTGGACACTTGTCACTCTATAAATCCTTCTTACACTTCTTACAATTAGAAGTCTTTGTAGAATAACTTGACCCTATATATATATACATAATGTACCACCTAAAAACTTTAAAGAGCGAGTAAAGCCCATCCTAGTGTTGCCATACGAAGCTACACAATCATGTAAAGCAAGGCTTCTTATGAGGTTTACATCCTTTACTCATTTTCCATTATTTTTCTCCAGTGAGCATACACTGTCACTCACAACAGAGAAAATTGCAAAAATTAGCAGCATAATTTCACTTCATTTCTAACTTGTCCATTGGAGTTAAAATTTGCTACTAAAAACAATACAGTATTTTTTTTTTCAAAACCATTGTGAGCAATTCCACCAAGATAATCTATAACATGCTGCTGAGAAAGTTGAAGGGTTTCGAAAAGTGGATTGCTTCTAGAAATGATGTGATGTGAGTGACCAAATTGGAAGTGAAATGAAGGTATGTTGTTGTTATTCATTATTGCAATTTGAGCATCACATAAATGGCCAAAGCTCTCATCATCACTCTCTCCATAGTTATGCCATTTGCAAGAAGTATAAAATCAAATCATGAAATCATCCTTTGTTGATAAAAAGTTAAAAGATTTGTGCAAGGCATTTACATTTGTTCTTCACAAATCACAGTAAGCATACCCAATCAGTTAAAAAAATCTCAACTTTTGTTAACCCTACCTACCTAATAGAACATACATACATACATACATACTCCGTCAGTTAAATTAAGGTAAGCAGGCATTGTCGAAATGAAAAGTAAACCCTAATAAAGGAAAGGAAAGGAAATGGAGATAGAAATCTTACGGAAAAGAGAGAAGGATAAGCACGACCTAGCGGATGAAAGAGATTGGGGAAAAAATTGGGAACAAGGATGAGGAAAATTCCGGCCAGGGCAGCTCGGTGTGATTGGCTTTGGAAGTAGTGGAGCTTCATCTTCTTCTTCTTCTTCAAGTAATGTGCATATGTATACTTACTTTGAGTGATTGATTTGATGCAACATTTTAAGGCATGTTTGGCTTTCTGAATTAAATTATTGACTTATTAGCTTTTTGAAAATTGATAAGCTTCAAAATGATGTTTGTCATATGTGGGGAAAAGTGACTTTTTCAAAAAGCCATTCCATGCTGACTTTTTCAAAAAGCCAATAAGTCAATAAGTTGTTTTCAAAAAACTTAGCCAAACATGCCCTTAGTTAATTGGATCTTGTTGTATTCTTTTTTTATTTATTATTATTTTTTTTTATTTTTTTTACCGCAGGCATTGCAACTAGTTGGACTTTCAACGGAACACCCGGAGTACATCCATTTAGGGTAGTATCATCCGGCCCTTCAATCCACCTACTGTCAAACGTACACTAGTGGATATCATTAGGCTCGAAAGTCAAACGCAAACTAGTGGCTTGTGTAAAACCATTGAGATTCTTAAGATATCTAAAATATGTCCCTTAAGGTGATGTGACAACCCAAGTTTTCAAGGTCTTCCCTTTGACACGTTACTTGTTACAAACTCTGTCCTTGAAATTTATTTGAGTGTGTGTTGCATTATGGATTGGTTAATTAACATAAACTTATTATAAACTAGTAAACTCTTGCAAATTAAAACTATGCATGACGAAACATTAGTGCAACAACCAACTGTACTCGACGAAATATGGAGTTTCGCCATAACCCTGGTCGACGAAACACGGGTGTTTCGCCGGGGAGTGTTTCGCCGCATGGGCCTTCGGCCCAGATGAGGCCCAGCTGACTGTTCGACTATATATATACATACTCAAGAGTTACGAAACACTTTTAGCAAACCCTAAACCACTCTTGGGAGTTCGACGGCAGTTCTCTCCTCTTGTGAAGTCTATTTTCCCCGTGAATCAAACTTATCTTTCCGATACCACGGTTAGTGCCTTGGTCCGATCGATAGATTAATCTTGGCATGTAGTATTGTGATATAGTGAATCTTGTGCATGATGTTTCTTTGATTGATCAGCTGTTTTGATCCACGATTACGAGATTAGGAATGATGCGTTTCTATGGTCATTGTTAGATTATGCTTGTTTGTGATTCTGGTGTTGTACCTAGTTGATGAACTATTAGGGTTACAATAATGATTCATGCTAACTGTTATGATGAATGATGAGTGATAATGTTATGATGATTAATGATATTATTGGTAGACTAATCGAGAGTAAAAACATGATGTGCTTGCATGGCTAAACCAGAAACTGATTGAATTGTAATCTGCGATAAGGAGATAAGGAAACTGTGAATATTATGGTTTAATGAAAAGATGAAACTGTTAAAAGTAGTCGACGAAACACCTGGTGATTCGCCACCCCTCACATCGACGAAACATCTAGAGATTCGTCACCCATGGTATCGACGAAACATCTCAGTGTTTTGTCGGTTGAAGTTTCGCCGTCCAGGAGATAGATCAGACTGTTGTTGGAACTTGAATGATATAAATGATTCTTTGTGACGAAACTCTATTACTGTCTGTAAATGATATGAACATCGACTGTTGAGATACATACATGAGTAGTACATGTAACTGTTAACACCGTTGTGAAACTTACATGAGAATTGTGGAGTCGTATGAACTTGAATAACTATTGCTTGAAAGCACACCATGATTACAACTTATATGTGTACAATGTGAACATGAACTGATTACGTATACATGAATATCATAGGCTTGATTGATTAACTGTGAACAAGTAACTAATCATACCGAGCAAACCAAGGTGAGTTCACTGCTCTTTTTCCAAGCATGCATCCCGGGGGGGATATCGGGTAACGTTCCGGGGAGGAATGTCAGGTTATTGGGATGTTGGTTATTACACTCATTTCTATCATTAAGACCCCTTACATCTACCGATTAGTTGTCGGGGAGGCGACGAGGTTATTAGTTGATAGCGCTATTAGGTTTGGCACCCTCACACCGTACCGGGGAGGACGGGCGTGAACTAATTACCTTAACCACTTGACCAATGTTTTGATAGAGACATTGGGGTTGGGCAAATAAATCTAGCTGCCATCTGCGGTAATCGAGTTAATAACAACATCAAATCAAATCATTGAATTGTCTTACACTCATATCTGGTAACTAAAACGTATTAACAAAATTTTAACTCACCAGCGTCGTCTGACACACTTGTCTGCATGCTTGCAGGTCGTTAGATTTCTGATTATGGACTTGCTATCTGGGAGTGCTGGAGTGGTCATGGTTCGAGGCTCTTGGATACTCGTTGCATTGGTTGTGAACACTTGTTTTGAAACAGTTGTTTAACAATTTACAAAATGCTTCCGCTGAACATTTACTTTGGTTTAACTTATGACTTGGATTTATATTTTGAAATGAATGGAAAGTTTTATTTAAATATTATGCGTCCCGCGGTGTTTCCGTAGTTCAATGTGATTGGTGGCTTGGATCCTGGTACGTTACACGTCCCGTGGTGTTTCCGCATGTGGTATTTTGGGGGTGTGACATCTTAATTGGCAAATGTGTGTCTTTGAATTTAAAGGTGTATGCTGACTTTGGCTGGGCTAAGTGTCTTGATACAAGAAAATCGGTCACTGGGTACTTTGTGTTCCTAGGAAATTTAATAATATGTTGGAAAGGTAAAGAAACAAAGTACCGTATCTAGGTTTTCAACAGAAGCTGAATATAGATCTATGTGTGTTGTTATTTGTGAAGTTATGTGACTCTTAAATGTGGTGAAAGAATTGCAAGTGCATGTGGACTTACATGTGCCACTTTGTTGTGATAATACCGTTGTTATTGTTATAGCAGCTAATCAGATATTCCATGAAAGAACATAACACTTTGAATTGCACTTTTTTTTTTCAAAGGTAAGCAATTAAATGGTGTTATAAAAACTGTGGATGTTGAGTATATAAATCAAGTCGCAAATATTTTACAAAGTGACTTCTCATAACCCAACATGTTGAATTATGTGAGAAGTTGAGATCATATGATGCCTTTAGTTATTGAATTGGGGGGGGGGGGGGTTTGAAAAAAAATGATATGTCATATACAATTCAATAACTAAAGTTGTTAATATATGTTACTAATGTTGAGTTTTCTTTATTGTGACATAATAACATCTTTGGATGTTGTTGAGCTATTGTGTTGCGGCCTAGTGATGTTGTCGATACAAGCCTAGGAGAAAAGAGGGCCCACAAGAGAATACAAGTCCCATGAGCATTATAATTCGGATTTAGTGGACTCGGGTTATGGGTGGTTATAAAAGAACAAGTGTTAAGACTTCTCAATCATTCAGTTCGATCTCACACCTAATCTCTCTCACACACACTTTCTCTCACTAAGATCGTAACAATCATCCATCGTGTTGATTAGTGCAAGGGTGTTCATGATATTTGTTAGTCATAGTAGATTATGGTTTTGATAATATGTAGGTGTTCTAGTGTATGTTGATCAGAAGTATTTAGAGTTGTTTAAGGTTTGTTATCAATAAAAGAGTAGATTCGTTTCAGTCTGTATCAGATCGTGTTGTTCTGAGTTGAATACTATATTGTGACAAATAAATAAACTGATGACATAATCAAACATAAAAAAAAACTAAATAGAAACAACCTTTTCTAACGTAATCTATAGTGCGTGTCGACAATGTACCAATGTCGTGACGAACCAAATCGATTTTGCAATAACATTGGTACTACCAGTACCATTGCTGATAATCGTTTTTATGGTTTCGATCTGTGTCGATATTTTTGTTATGATGTATCCAACAATAAAGAAAAAAAGACAAAACAACAAATAAAATAAAGACAATAAAAACAGTACTAGAATTGATGATGTTGTACTAGTGCGTAATTCTTGTCTTTTTAGTTCAATAATACCATAGCATACCATTTTTCCTTCAGGACTATCACTTTGAATGGTTGTTTAAGTACATTGATGTCGCTTTTTAGCCTCAATACGCGCTAATGTTACTTCTTAGCCTTAAACCGGGATATTTTTTATCGGGTTATGCTATACAGATAGACATGTAATAATTTGAAACTCTAATGTGGGCTATATCTTTTGTAAATCGATCAAATCACTTTTTAGGTAAACACTAAAGTCTAAAGGCCATTCTCATGATTTCAATTTATAAGAGCAATTTATATCGAATCCTGAGTGTAGTAACCAAGCGTAAACGAACATTAAGATGATGGAGACCATTTTTGGCAGATGAAGATGGTGGTTGCAATTTGGATCAAACAACTTCACCTCGATGGTGTGGCAACGAAAATTGATAATAGTACAAGGGTTGATTTCAAACAATGTAGGTGCGAGTTTAGAGTGAGCAACCGAGCATGTGTCAAATTCAGTTTGGTTAGGCCAAAAAATGAACATATTATCAGCCCCTTGGGTTTTTAGATTTCACAACTTAGTGTTTCGGCTACAAACGGTTTAGTTATTGGGAATGAAGTTAAGTTAACTAAATTACTTGACATGGGCTATATAAGTTCATTTCTCATTTGATATTTCTGGTAATACTTTTGGTCAAATAATAATTAAAAAAACAATTCTAGTAAATTATAAATGAGAAAAGAGGGTCAATAACATATTATGTAGAAAAAGGTACAACCTTTACTACGTAATATATATTTTCAACAACAACAAAAGGAAGTGTCGGCGGCAATAGTGCCAGCCGTCAGTTGGATTAAATGGGCGGCAGGGGGAATAGTGTCAGGCAGCTGCCTGACACTCCCCTATTGGCCCAACAAATTTACGATTTTATCCCGCTTTAAAATTACGATTTTGCTATCAGTTCAAAAATATGTTTTTTTAATTGATTGAGAATTATTCGGCTATCGCCCCGCAACGCGAGCGGGGCATCAAACATTACAAATACGAGAGTTTACAAATACATGGTTCTACGAACTTAATGCGTTACAAATACAAAGTTTCCATATAACTTGACAAGAAAATAATTTTTAAATTTCGTTTTCTCAATAATATTTCACAAACCGATTATTCAAAATGATTTATTTCAAATATTGTATACAAACTTCATGAGGGGTAATAGGACTTTCCGTCGATTGGGTTAAATGGGCGGCTGCCCTATATTTTTTTTAAGTTTTAATTTAATTAATGTTAGTATAATATAACATATTTATAATTCTCCTTTAAAAAATTACGATTTCGCCCTCAGTTCAAAATTACGTTTTTGCCCTTAGTTTAAAATAAATATATGTTTTTGTCCCCAGTTAAAAATTACGATTTCGCCCTTAGTTCAAAACTATGATTTTTTCCCCGTTCAAAACAAAATTTTTGTTTTGCCCCCCAGCTAAAAATTACGACTTTGCCGTCAGTTTAAAATTATGAGTTTGTCCTCTTTTAAAAACTTATGATTTTGCCCTCAGTTAAAATTTGGAGTCTTGCCATCGTTTTAATTTTTTTTTTCAAAACTATAGTAGTTTTTATTTTACTTGGTTTACTCAATCTAACTTTTTTATCAAGCAGGTGTCTGACACTCGCTCATTGTTTATGACAATTTACTATTTTTCCCCCAGCTCAGGCTTGCCATCTTTTTTTTAGCAAAACTATGGCAGTGTTTTGGTTTATTTGGTTGAGTTGATATCATTTTTTTGAGATCGTGTTATGAGTGGTATGCACAAGTAACTAAAATACATGCGTACGGCTTAGCGCCCCGCAACGCGGACGGGGCATCCAACTAGTTATCCACACTAAATAAAAATATAAAAGACGATTTTAATTGTGGTTCAATTATTATTATTATTATTATTATTATTATTATTATTCCATATATAAGTTTGCAAGTTTTTTTGTGCATTATTAGTTGTAACTTGTGCTTTGTGAGTTTTTTCAAAAAAAAAAAAAACTTGATTTTTTTCTTTTAACCCCAAGGTTTTTACCTTTTTTAATTTTAACCCTACATAATTTGTTTTTTTTAACTTTAACCCAAAACTTTTCATTATTTGCAATTTAGCTTCGCAACTTTTGTAACTTATGCTTTTCATTTTTAGCAAAATTTTGTTTTACGTATAGTTCTAAATTTTTCGAGTTAATACGGCGCAACGTGCATGAGTGGTTCAACATTTTTACCTCTATTTTTCCATGTTTGACATGTTCGTCGTAACACGCATATCCTAGGTCGAGTCAGTGTTGTTGGTGATCGATGACGGTTGTGTGACATTAGTACTATTTGACACCGTTTTATGCACCGCCGCAACGCGGGGTGTGCTTTGCGGGTTTTCAAAGAAAAAATGGTTATGCATATTGTTGTCGTAACGTTGGCTTTGGGGGGTTTAAAAAAATGTTTTTTTTTTACTTTTCACCAAAAAGTATTTCATAAATTACTTTTAACCCAAAACTATTTGTTTTTTTACTTTTAACCCAAAACTTTTTATCTTTTGCAATCTATCCTTATAACTTTTTTTACTTTCAACTTTGGTCATTTATAGTTTCCATTTTTCGCAAATTTTTCACTTTATGCTTGGTTCTAAATCTTGTGACTTAACACATCACAGCTGTGTCTTTGGTTTAACGTTTTTACGTTTAGTTCTAAATTTTTTGAGTTAACACGACGCAACGTGCGTGTGTGGGTGAACGTTTTCACATCGTCTATTTTTTCCCGTTTGACAGGTTTAACATAACATGCGAGTCCTAGATCCACTTAGTTATAACTAAAGAATCCCCGCCGCATTGCGGCGGGTCGCAATCCTAGTTATTATTATTTATACAAATAAAAATTAATTAAACCATAAAACTTGAGAAAAAATAACAAAGTTAATTAACAATTAACAACTTAACCCCATACCATACATCAATCCAAATGCCATTTTAGTCCATGTGGTTAGGGCTATTTTGGCAGTTTAGTCTAAATATTTCATTTTTCACCTGTGGGTCCAAAGAAATTTCACCGTTGTCATTTTAATACACTGTGTTAACTTCATCCATTTTTTCTGATAATGAGAAGAGCAATTCGGTCATTTTATATGGCCGAATTACCCTTCTAGTTAACAGAATTACATATAAAATGACTGAATTGTCCTTATCGTTAACAGAACAAATGGAAAAAGTTAATCCAATGGACTAAAATGGTAATAGTGAAACTTTTTTGGACACACAGACGAAAAATGAAATATTTGAACTAAACATCGTGTAGATGTTTACAGATATAGTCCGCAGACTACATACCTTTTGCATCTGAAAAAAAACAAACACCACTAGCCTCTCATGCCACTCACGTGACTAAAATATTTCGAAACCTTATTTGAATTCAAATCTGAAAGCACCGTTCCACCCCACTCTCCCTCTTTCCCATTTTCAAAATCTCTATTCACTCTCTCTCTATACCCCTCTCTCTCTCACACACACAAACACATACAGTTGAAACCCTATCAGGTAATCCATTTCTATTTCCACCATTACATTATATCTAATTCGAATAATCGCACACACTAGCACCAGAAAATGTATGTCTAATTCGAATTTGTTCGTTTCTAGGGTTTGCAATCTCAATCTGTTCGAGATGGAGAATCCCGATGCGAAGAACGGATCTCAATCTGTTCGAGTTGCTGTCAACATTCGACCGTTAGTCACCCCCGAGCTTCTCGTCGGATGCTCCGACTGTATCAGTGTCACTCCTGGTGAACCTCAGGTAATTCATTACTTTTAACCTTAATCTAGTAGCTAGTTTTGAAGTTTGTTAGGGTTTAGTGAGGCTGTTGTGTATGCTAATTGTTTAATTTCGTGTAAATTGATTTGTATTTTTACTGGATCTGTTGTTTAGGTACAAATTGGTTCGCATTCGTTTACCTTTGATTATGTTTACGGGAGTACCGGTTCTCCATCTACTAGAATTTTCGATGACTGTGTTGAGCCTCTTGTCGATGCGCTTTTCCATGGGTATAATGCAACGGTTTTAGCTTATGGACAGGTAGTTTCAGTCACATGTTTTTTTTAACAATTTGTTGTGCATTATCTGTTTTATTATGGTCAATTATATAGGTTAAGCTGTTTAGCATTTTTATTACTAGATGAGTACTTGTGTTACAGAATTGAAGATTGTTTTTTTCTACTGTTTATTTGTTTTTATAGACTGGATCCGGTAAAACTTATACAATGGGCACAAATTACAATGGGGAATGCAACGGGATCATTCCTAAGGTTATGCACACAATTTTCAAACGAGTAGAGGAGACTAAAGCCACTACAGAGTTCTTGATTAGAGTGTCTTTCATCGAGGTAATAAAGATTGCGGTTTTAGTTTTACTTTGTTTTGGAAATAACAGTGAATTCCTCACTCACATGTGCTCGCTTGTATATGTAATTGTTTGCTGAAATAGTTTATTTTTTTTGTTTTAGATATTTAAGGAGGAGGTTTTTGATCTATTGGAATCGTCTCCAATTGTTTGTCCTAAAGCTGATGGGAATGTAAAACCTGTGGGGCCTTCTAGGACTCCTATTCAAATCAGGGAAACTGCCAATGGTGGGATCTCTTTAGCTGGCGTAACAGAAGCTGAAGTTACCTCGCAGGAAGAGATGGCTTCATATCTTTTGCGTGGATCTGTGTGTCGTGCGACTGGGAGCACAAATATGAATAGTCAATCAAGGTTATTTATTTTGTTTTTTTACATTCATAAAAGTTTGTTACTTTACATCTTTACCATCTGTTCTTCATTCCAAGTTATATCCGGTACAATACTTTTGACTGTGTATCAGTTAGTTAGTATCATGCTTATAAGGTCAACCTAATTATAAAATGTATGCTATATGTTCAAATTATTTTGTGTGATAGTTTTACATACACCAAAAGATGTATCAACTTTGTTTCTTACATTTCCATTGTTTCAGCCGATCGCATGCCATTTTTACAATTACAATGGAGCAAAAGAAGTTATCGGGCGCAACAAGTGTAAGGGTTCAAGATGATGCTGGAGATGATATACTGTGTGCTAAGCTTCATTTGGTTGATCTTGCTGGTTCAGAACGGGCCAAAAAAACGGGAGCTGATGGGATGCGCTTACGGGAAGGTAGGTTTTTATTATCACACAGTTCATCATGGCATAATATCATATCATATGCATTATTTCACCAGTTTTCTAAATACAAGTGTTCAGTTAGTATATTGGATTTGTTCCAGTTGCTCTTTGTGCTATTGTATCAATGGTTGATCCATTAGGTCAATTTAGTCTGTTCAGTTTTGGTTACAACAGCTATCATCTATAAGTTTACTTTATAGTGAAGTATTTAACAAAAAGAATTGAACTTGTTGTGATTGTACATTGATGATTTACCTAAGAGATATAAATGCTCTCTGTTGTTTCAGGAATTCATATCAACAAGGGCTTATTGGCTCTTGGTAATGTGATAAGTGCATTGGGTGATGACAAGAAGCGGAAAGAAGGGGGTCATGTTCCTTATAGAGACAGCAAGTTAACCCGCCTTTTACAAGTATGGAAGACTAAAAACATTTTCTGTATATATGATATTGCCTTTTAATTGACTCGTAAGTTTATTTTAAATGAATTTTCTTTCAGGACTCTCTTGGGGGAAACAGCAAAACTGTTATGATAGGTACGATGCTATGAAACTTTATCATGTTTGACTATTAGAATTAGTGAAGGCTATTTAACATATGAGATTATGATCTATTGCATTGCATATTGTAATTAATTAACTTTTATTACTTTCTTTTTTTGTTTGAGGTAGCTTGTGTAAGTCCAGCTGATACCAATGCAGAAGAAACACTAAACACCTTGAAGTATGCCAATCGAGCTCGTAACATACAAAACAAAGCTATTGTAAGACTAATCTTTTTTACAGTACAAGAACTCTCTCTTAATTTGCATTCATGTTGATTACGTTCCTTCAATATGTAGGTGAATCGTGATCCAGTTACAGCTCAAATGCAAAGAATGAAGAATCAGATTGAACAATTGCAAGCTGAGCTTCTTTATGTGAAGGGGGACTCTTCTGCACCATTTGAAGAACTTCAGGTGAGACTTCATATTTTTGAAAATTGTCAGTAAGTGTTCTTAATGTAGAAAGGTGCTAAATTTGAAATTATATTGTTATCAGATATTGAAACAGAAGATAGCACTGCTTGAAACAAGTAATGCAAATTTACAAAGCCAACTTCAAGAACAACAAGTCAACTTTGAAAAGTTGACTAAACAAGCAATCGATGCTCAGGTAAGTTAGACCTTTCTAGCTTTTGCAAAGTTAGAATATGAATTTATATGTTGCATCACAATTGACATGATTTTGTGATTTCAGTTTGAGAAAGACAAGTTACTGCTTAAAATTGAATCTGCACGTGATGGCAAACCATGGGATGAGATAGACTGTGACTCGAATAAGGTTAAATGAGTTTTTTTTTTCAGATTTCTTTAATGTTATGATTCACTAAAATCAATATAAGATTCCTGACCACATAAAATGTTTCAGGATGTGGATTTGTTGAAAACTTATGTGTCAAAAGTTCAAGAATTAGAGGGAGAACTGCTGCGTTTGAGAAGATTGAATACTTCAAAACGTAGTGAGCTTATTGATTACATGGATTTGGATGACACTGTTCTTAATCCAAAAAGTAATTTGTTCCCAGAATCGGATCTTAAAGCTACCGAAGTTGCTGGTAAGCTGTTTTAAACTCTTTTGTAATGTGACAAACAGAACCACAAAAGGCACATTTATTAAAAGAACATTTCTATCTGTCTGTAGGTGATTCCGAAGATGAAGTGAAGGAGCTTGAACGTTGTTCTTTGCAAGAGAAACTTGATAACGAGCTTAAAGAACTGGACAAAAGGCTTGAACAAAAGGAGGTAAATCTTTTATAAATTAAAATTGTGAAATTCAAAGTTATAGAAAACCTTCCTCAAGTCTGTTCTTATATATATGTATGTATGTATGTATGTATGGATGGATGGATGGATATATGTGTATGTGTATACACACACACGAGTGTCTCTGTAGGTGCAAGTTATTAGGTCATAAGGTGCTAATTTTTTTTTCAATATATGTAAATACATGAAAGGCTGAAATGAAGCGGGTTGCGGGTGGTGATACCTCAGTTCTTAAGCAACATTACGAGAAGAAAGTGCAAGAATTGGAACAAGAAAAGAAAAGTTTGCAGGTCTTTCCCCATCTTTAGTTCTTGGTTCTCTTTAACTTGTATAAATTTGCTGACGTTTCTTTGATTAATTGACAGAAAGAGATTGACCAACTTAGGTGCAATCTTGCAAATATTTCTTCCACCTCTGATGACAGTACTCAAAAGTTGAAAGAAAGTTATCTTCAGAAGTTAAATTTTTTGGAATCCCAGGTAAGTTCACTTTACGCCAGTTTGGATTTAATATGAAAAGTAACGGTGCTTTCTAAAAAAATTCTTCATATAAAATATGAAGCAACTGAAATTTTGATATGTAATTGTGAGAGTAATAGGTTTAAATATGCCATTGAATAACAATATTTGAATTTTAGGTTGTGGAGTTAAAGAAGAAGCAAGATGCACAAGCACAATTGCTAAGACAAAAACAAAGGAGTGATGAGGCAGCGAAAAAACTTCAAGATGAAATTCATAGAATCAAAACACAAAAGGTCCTTTTTTTCTGTTCTAAAGTTTATAAGCAGCGTTTTAAGATAACTTTTTACTAAATCTGTGTGTGTACTTTTGTGATTGTGGATATACAGGTTCAATTACAACAAAAAATAAAGTAAGAATCTGAGCAATTCAGATTATGGAAGGCCTCACGGGAAAAAGAAGTACTTCAGGTATCGATATTTGACAACTCATTTACTATCTTCATATATAACACAGATCTTCTTATCATGTTGATTTATCAATTTATGTATGATTTCATACATTATCATGATGTTTTTGTGGGAAAAATGTATATTTATTGAAGAAGGGCAAAAAATCTATTTTGTTGTTAGACGTTAACATGCTTATAATACGTGTATGGACAGCTTAAGAAAGAGGGAAGAAGGAATGAATATGAGATGCATAAATTACTAGCTCTAAATCAGAGGCAGAAAATGGTATGTTTAAAATACCCTGTTTTTGTTTATTTGTTTCTCTTTTGTGTCCTAAATCTCATGTAAATATTTTTATATTCCTTAAGGTTTTACAACGGAAGACAGAAGAAGCTTCTATGGCTACAAAACGATTAAAAGAGTTATTGGAATCACGAAAGGCTTCTTCAAGGGATACATATGGTAAAACTTCCTTTAAAATTACATATTCAGTTCATGTGTTATCTTTTAAAATTTAACCATATGATGGTGCACACCTCTGCAGGAAATGGCAGCGGACCTGGATTTCAGGTATATAAAGTGTACATGATTTTATGTTACTATAATCATGCAAATAATGGGTTTGTACTTAGTAACTTTAATTGCATTACAGGCACTTATGCAGGCAATTGAGCATGAACTCGAGGTTACGGTTCGCGTGCATGAAGTACGTTGTGAACATGAGCGTCAGAAAGAAGAGTAAGTGCCATTTATAATTTCTACACAATCTAGTGAGTAGGCATGTTCTTTTCCAGTAAATTATACTCCTTTTGCTGAATTAATGTTCTGATTTTGCAATTTCAGGAGGGTTAAAATGGCCAAAGAGGTAGCGGAACTCAAAGCTGAAGCAAATTTCGCCAAGCAATCAACTTTAAGGTTCGGCTGAATTTACTTTCTTCCATAGTTGTCAATAGCGATCGCTACGCTTGCTATAGCGAATAGCTAAGTGTATAGGTCTAGTCTCGCTATAGCCTCTGTAGCAATAGATAGCGATGGTAGCGGCCTTTAATTTTTTTTTTGTTTTTTTAATATAAATTGCAATTAAACATAGCTATAAAATAGCTAGATTTTAGGATATTTGCTCATTGAATATTTGATTTTCCTTATTGTAGTCAAACAATGTCACCGGGTGCAAGAAATTCAAGGATATTTGCTCTTGAGAATATGATCGATACTTCATCCAAGACTATTGTTTCAATGGCTTCACAACTATCAGAAGCAGAAGAAAGAGAACGTGCCTTTAGTGGAAGAGGTCGCTGGAATCAAGTTCGGTCGCTTGCTGAAGCCAAAAATGTCATGAACCATTTGTTCAACCTGGCTTCCTCTTCGAGGTATGCGTTTATATTTTTTCTTAATGGATAATTGCTTCAGAATTATTCACTCTAAATAATAAATTTATGTTTATAAAGGTGTCAACTATGGGATAAGGAGGTTGATTGTAGAGAAAAAGATTCCGAGATAAGGAATTTGAAGGAAAAGATAGTTACGTTAATAAGACAAGTTGAGATGCAGAAGGCGGAGCTTATTCGCATGGAAAAGATCAAGGTTTGTTCCTCTTTTCCTTTGTGCGAAATTTCAGTTTTTTCACTTGTTTGAAACAGAAAAAGTTTGTATAGTAACCAACCTGAGCATGAACCGGTTAAAGTTGAATCTTAACCTGTCCGAATGCAACATGTGAAACCTGATTATTTGTATAGATCAAACTGGTTGGCAGGTTAAATGAGTCGTACATGGGTTGGTCAGAAAAATGTGTTAATTTTAGAGTAAAGTACACGGATGGTTCCTGTGATTTGCACCTTGTAACGTATTTAGTGGGCTTTTGCCAAAAGTACGTGGATGGTCCCTGTGGTATGCACTTTGTAACGCATTTAGTCACTAAACGTTGGGGACTAAATGCGTTACAAAGTGCAAACCACAGGGACCATCCGTGTATGTTTGAAAAATTAGGGACTTAATTCAAAGTTTTGGTTACCCACAAGGACCATCCGTGTACTTTACTCTTAACTTTATAATTTGTTAGTTTTGAATACCCAATTCAAATCTTAAACAAGTTGGCGCATTGGAAATGGGTCAGCCATGTTGACCCTTTTACCCCGACTGTAGCTTGTTTATTATGTGTCGTGTTTGTATTGGAAATATCCTCCCCTAGTTAGAAGTATTTTTTCTAACATCCTGATATTCACTTGTTTTTAACAGAAGCTTTACATGTCAAAACGCTTCAAGAAGTCAACAAATTTGGATTCTACTGCCATAGATGATGGTGAAGGACACATTTATGATTTGAGACCCAAGGTATTTTTGTTAACTCATTCTCTATATATTTTCTAATAGTCTATGTGCTCGAAAAAATAGTTTGTTTAATTATTGTTTGTTTTATAGGGACTTCGAAACTCTATAGCTTACACGAATAGCGGAGATATTCACGAGTTACTAGAAGACATGGAAATCTCTGAATCGGAACATTCTGATTTGGATGAAACGGACGCTGATTGGTTGCATTCTGAAGATTCTGAAGATTTGGATGAAACGGACGCTGAACGCGGCAACAGAAGAAGACAAAATACTAAAAAACGAAATTCAAAAATTGTTATCGATAGCAACCCCGCCACTAAAACATCTCCAGTTGAAGGTGGCGATGGCGACTCAAACACGATTCAAAAAGCGCCATCTGTCGTGTGTTGTTCCTGCAGCAAATACTCATCTTGTAAAACTAATAAATGTGAGTGTCGGGTTGTTGGAGGTTCTTGCTCCAGCTCTTGTAACTGCCACCCTAAAAAATGTAGCAACCGTGTGGCGGTTTTGGTCCAATCTGATTCAGGACCACCAGTTACAGAGGACGGGATGGTAAATATACTATCTGATGGTGAGGAACTCGAGAAAAACAGTAGTGAGCTGGCGAGTCATGGTGCGATGCTACTTCAGGCGGCTTTATCTGATAAGCCCGCTGAGATAAAAGATACCGAGGATACAAAAAGAAAACCACTTACGGACATTGGGAATAAAGTTGTAAGTTCTTACTAATATTGTTTTTGGTAAAAATAACTAACGCCTTACATATTATGTGAAGATAACAAACTTGATGAACTTTTGCAGGCCAAACCGAACGCACCGAAGCCTCCTGCCGGTAGAAAGAAATGGAAAAAATCTGTAGCCATCCAACTCGTTCCTGTGCCATCGGACCAAGCTTCCACTCAAACAGAAGAAACTGAACCCCCAACAAAACAAGAAAGTAGCACGGTGGAGCCCGCTAAACCAAGGTTACAACAAGAAAGTAGCACAGTCGAGCCCACCAAACCAAGGTTACAACAAGAAAATAACACGGTGGAGCCCACTAAACTAAGGTTACCTCGAGCCATGCGGTCTGCAATTTCTAATAACTCCAACCCTCTAAGAGACAGAAACTCCGAACTATCAAATGATTCCACCATCAATAAGGACGCCGAGCCAAAGAGTCCACGTCACCTTCCGAGACCAACAACAAAGGAAAAAGAGAATCATGGACAATAAGGTAATTTCAGTTTCTTGATTGATCATCAATAGTAGGTCAAAGATGACGGTTAACCAATCCTCCATTGGTGACGAGTCAGCTACTATGTGTATGCCAATCCTAGTTTGATGATGTTCCTCCAAGTTACCGTGTACATGTAAGCTCGTCTTAACTTGTTTGGTGTGATATGTTGGTGTTTGAATGTTGGTTTCACGGAAAGTTTAAAAGCTGACAGCTTGATTATTATTTCAACTGATTATTTGATTTTAACATCGAATGGCATGTTCAAACAATACTAATATTTGTTTATCAAAAAGTCACTGGTTAGACTTTTGAGGGTGAGTTTGTTTATATCAGATCTAAAAATTGATCATTAATTTAAAGTTTCACAAATTCTGAAATGAGTTAAATGGGTGAAAACAGGTCTAAACTAATTGACTTCATGTGCTTACAGCCACTTCCAAAACAGATCATGTATATGATACATAGGGTTTTAAACAAATAACTAATGAAATTAGAATGCTTTTGAAGAAAGAAGCACCTTTACCACATTCAACAGACTAGGTAAACGCAAAACTAGACTATTTGAAAGAATGGCATAAACTATATAGATCATTGTTAATAAAAAATGTTAACACCAACAAACGAGGCTAAAACGGGTTTGGAGAAAAATTAATTCGGGTTGAAACAACTAATCTAATCAAGGTAAAAAGGGTACTCATCATGCATGGTGAAGTTGGCGGCGACAATGTAGGTCGATCACTGCTATACTGGTTAAAAAACAAGTAAGGATTGGTAAATGGTTTTTAAGTTGTGGGCAACTTAGTATTCCTTTGCCTTGCATTTATTAGCACAATCCAGACACTCTCAAACAAGGGTATACATTTGTCTATAACCTTCGAAAGAAGGGAGTTACTACTAGGTCACATGGGGATATTTAGATATTATGAAGGCCCCTTCTCTTACCCTGTGAAGTGTTATTGGTTTGAACCCAAACCAAACAATGGAATTTATTCTCTTGTTGAGGCAGAAAACAATGCATCCCCCTCCTCTCAGTACACACACATTATACGCTATCATGCATTAACGTTGCATAGGTGGTTATGCATTCTTCCAACTTAACCCCTTCTAACGGGTTGCATTATATGCTGATCAAAACCAACAAACTAATCATAATACCCACTCTATTGTTGTAGCAACACATGAACTACTATTAAAACTTACATGACGCCAAAACCACGATCCAGTTAATAAAAAAAAAATACACTACTATTTTTTAGACGTTTTAAGATTACCGAAATATTTTATTCTTGCATTATTTGTCGGTATGCATGTAATTTAAAAGTAGATGTCAAACACCAACAGCCATACTGTCCTATAAGATGAGCAAACCACTTTACATAAATACCAGATGTCGTCAACATAATCTTCAACTTCATTAATCTATAAACCAGAATATTGACAATTTGACACCAAAAACAAATCCTAATATTTGCTCGAAAAAGAACCTATCAAAACCACAAGACTAAAAAGATGTACCAGGTTATCATCGTCCCTCTGGTTCAAGATTCATATTTGGTGGATTAGTATCTTGATGTTGATCTTTTGAACCCAAATTCGCAACTAGATTGCTGGAAACCGCCACTTGATCTTCTTGAACAGGCTCGAGCTCGGGTGAGTTGGCTGAGCACCAAGGTTTAACTTCAGACTGATTCAACGGAACCACAGGTCCCACTTTTGGTGTGTTTGGCGAGACCCTAGAACAGGGTGCACGGAAATAGTCTGGACCCATGTGAGCCCCCGGTGCAGGCGGTGATCTAGTTGTTTTAATATGGATTGCACTCTTCAGCT
>JARYGA010032012.1:0-41844 GCA_030545235.1 Helianthus tuberosus
GCTAACCTTTACGCGGCCCGCCTGAAGATAAAAATTCTGATTTTCTTGATTTTTCATATGGATTAGGGTTTCAAGGGTCCGGGTTCGCACTTACGGGTCAATTTAGGACATTTTTGAAGGTCCTTACAGATATATTTACAAAGGGCCTACCGAAGCACCTGTTCACAAGATTTGATCCAGTTTGTGCCTTCAATCAAATCCGGCTCACACTGCGGGGGGATGTTAAACCGATAATATCAAAGATATTGTGGGTTTCAGTGTTTGCACATATGTGTATTTATTTTGTAATATTATGTAGTTACTAGTTTGTTAGGTTTTTCTAATTTATCTCTTTGTGATATGCACAAAATGCAACATATAAATTGTATCAAATAAAGTATAAAAACAACCCTTTTTAGTACTAGTGTTGGAATAAGTGTGTTTCTTTGTTTACTTTTGATTTTCAAGATTAAAAGTGCTTAAACGAACAAAAGGAACAAATCAATGAAAAAAAACAACATAAATACGAAGGAAGGAAGCTGATACATTATATCGACCCTCCAAGCATCACCCCAAAGACAAAAACAACAAACCAGAACCCAAGCACGGGGTCGTGCCTACCCGGCATGGGGTTGTGCCCCACTCAAGATTCCATGAAGATAAAGACAAACAGAAGACGACAAGGGACACACGGTCGTGTCTCATGTGTCCTTAGACGACCTCGGTATCTTACCATCACTATACTACGTCAACGATGGGTGCACTTGCCCTTGCGTGTTGTATAGAGTGATAGTTTATATTGTGTTTTATAAATTTAAAGCTTGATAAAACAGTAAAAAGTACTTAAAATATATCAAAAATCCGTACACACTCGCAAACACGTCATTTTGACTTGTACTATATTAAGGAGCTTGATAATCAATAACAAATCATCTACATTTACTATCTCACATATAGGAATTAAAGGACCAAAAGTACAATAACCAAACAAAGGTGCTAAGCACAGCTAACAAGGCCATGTCAAATGGTAACATAATAGTGTCGACCAACAATATGTAACAGCCCGTTTCCATTATTACTGAATATTTAGGTCCTATTTTTTTTTCCACAAACAATCTCAAGCCATGGGTTATGGCACACCCAAACTACTCGATTCATTGTTTTATTAACATTTGTATAAAATTACAAATTTTAATTTATGTGGAAGCTTTATGGGCGGATGGTATTTGGCTCGGCATCAATCCCAATCATGGTCCAGCAACGCATCCAACCCTGTCATGGCATAACACCACACTGGGTTAGTAATGCCATTAATAAACAGTAACTATCCGTATACGAGCTAATTTAATCATTAAAATAATTTTTTTTTGTTCTTAGCCAAATTTTTAACATTTATCACCTTTCCTTGGATTTTTTAGGGACTTAATCCCAATATCCATTCATAACAAGATTCACTTAACCCACTTCAATATTAAAGTGTTTAATACGGATTCTTTATTCAATTCCATTTCTCCATTCGATATTGGTAATCACCCAAACCAACCCGTTAGAAAATCGTATTTGGTTTGTTAACCCAATCCCATGTTCCCAAGCATATAGCTTCATCTAATATACCTACAATCTGACACGTTGACGAGGGTCCACTAGATTTGAAATGGAAATTCTCCATCAAGGTGAGTATTTCACTCCTAACTTGATGGCGAATTTTGTGCAAAAAGAATAAGTGGATTGAGAGTCGTTCACCAAATTGTGGGTTTCACGCCTATTTTGGTGAAGTCGTCTCGTTTGTATAATAGGAGTGTTTTCGAATTTAACATAATCGTGTAAAATGGCCTTAGGAAAGGCGTATGTTTTGAAATAGCAAAACAAATATGAGCACATAAAAGGCATTTCAAGAATTTAGCACATAAATCAAGTATGGTGTTTAACTATAGACTAGGTCAAAAGCATGGCAATTTTCCTAATTCCCTATAGTTATGGCTCTGATACCAATCTGTCACACACCCCAACCGATGGCGGAAACATCGGAGTGAGACAAAATAGATTGCTCTCATAACACTAAATTGTGACAAGTATTTAATAATAAATTTCATCTCATTGCTAAAAGAATCAATTACATTGTTTGAAATCGAATACAACAAGTTGAAACAAAATGAATTACATTACAACAAGTATTTAAAGTTTAAAATGCGTTTCTAGATATCCTACTAAGTTCCGTGCATCATCATCATCATAATCCTGCAACATGTTTTAAAGTATAGTTCAATACAAAGTATTGGAGAGTATACAAGTTTTGAGTACTAGCATATAAGTATAAAAGATTTTCTCAAATCCAACATGGCAATTTATATACAAAGTTTAAGCTAGCATGCATAACTATAGGCCAAATCCGAGTGTCCACGAGAATAATGTGCATCCCTCGTCACCAAAGTGAACGAGACCGTATAGTATAATGACTTAACAATACCCCGACGGGCGGCGTGCTACTCCTATAGAGCTATATTTGTTTAGGTGGGCTAGCTAAGTTAATGACAAATATAGTGGATGAAAGTATTCTAGAATAAACAACCTAAGCATAACAAATAGCATGTTTGGCGGATTGAGTGATTGAATATGTTTGATTATGTGTATTGTGAATTTTGATAGTTGAAACATGTTACACCCCTAAGTGCATTAAAGCGTAAAAAGGGTCAAGTATACTCACAATATTGCAAAGCCTTCCGATTATCCGTGAGTGACGAGTTGTTTATGAATAGGGAGTAAATGGTAAGATTACATGATGTTTATGGAGTGGTTAGATTCGAGATTTTGAATTTAAAGTACAAAAAGTATGTATTCATGAAAGTATTATCTAGTCTAAGTACTCGTGGTGAAACTAAGTTGTATTGGTTTCATGGGTCCTAGTTTTCCCATTAGAATCGACAACGAGTGACTTAGAATTGTAGATAAGTTAGCCCTAGTTTATGATGAATAACCATAAACCGATTATTATCACAAATTTGGCCAAGTTCATATATATATATATATATGTATACTTATATAGTTATATTAATAATCTAAGCTAAGTACATCATAGAGTGTCATATATTATCATGTAAGTCAAGCATGGAGGATTAACCTCTTTATATGATTCACCACTACACAAATCATCACAAGGATGACCCGGGTGAACCACCACGACATGGAAAGAGTTAACTAAGTGTCAGAGGCTAGGCGGGGTTATGTTACTTTGAAACTAGAAAGCTACTTGGATTATCAAATAAAAACATCAAGTGAGGTGTGGAATCAAGTTAGGATTGCCAAAGCATCCAAAGTTCACACTTACATCAAACATAAGTCTCACCATATGAACTATGGTAAACTTATGTGACTTCAACACTTGTGGATTGTCTTAAACACTAATAAAACAGAAAGTTTAGAGGTTGTTTGTACCTCTAAACTTGTAAGAATCGACTCTAACAAGTTCCACAACCATTGATGGGTTTAGGAGGTTACTAGGTACAAGATTCAAGAATAAAAAGTTAAGTTTTGTAAAAGTTAACCGAGTTTCTTTCAAAACAAAAAGTTTGGACCTCAAAATGGTGTTGTTCCACCTTGGTTTACCATGGTAAACGTGTGGAAACATTCCTAAAGGTGTTCCAAGCTTTATGGAAGAAGAAATGATGAAGAAAAGTTGAAGAAAATGAAGTTACAATAAGTTTATATAAATCAGAAAATGAATTTAACTTTGGAGCCTTATGTAAGTGATGTATCACCTGATTTCACCTTGGTTAATCTTGGATAACATCCTTGAAGGTCATCCAAGTAGATTGGTACAAGAAAACATGAGAAAAGTATAAGAAAAGTGCTCAAAACTCATTGTTTTGAGCAAAGGTATGAATCTGCAAACATTGGAAGTTTGGATGAATTTGAGAGGATTTGAGAGTGAATTTAGAGAGTGTAAAGGGTTAAGATAATGTGGAACACATGTATTTATAGTGTGGAGGTTAGGGTTAGTGTTAATTGGGAGTTAGTTGGGTATTAAAGGCATTTAGGTGGGAGTTTGAAGTGAAAAACGAACCAATACACGAGCTACAAAGGGGCTGTCCCGGATTGACCTTGGCCTTCGCGGGGGAGACCAAGGTTGCTGTCACGTGTCGCCTGGCTGACTCCTCGGGCCAAATTTCAGTTTTTTCAATAATGGCCCCTGTAGTTTGTTTATTTGATGTTTTTAAGGTATAACTAATATATTAAACATATAATACGGTGTATAATACATATAAAAGGAATGACTATGTATCGTAAATATGAGGTTAAGTATTTGTAAGTTTTAAATGTATAAAAGCATGTATTTTGCGATCGTTTGTGTGTAAAATAAGCATGTGTTTATGTGAACGAAGGATAAGTACCAAACATGTGAATAAGGTAAATGTAGGACAAAGGCATATAATAAATGTATAATTAAAGTGTCCGTGTATATTGATAGGCAACGAAATATGATTACGAAGAAATACGACTTTCCAAAAATAGAATACAAGGTGAGCTTTCTAAATAAAGGAAGTTATAAAAAGCGAGGCGTTACACTTCGAGAAGAGGCATATGAGTGTGCTTCGAAGTACAAGGATGCCATGAAGCGAGCACATAATGCTAAGTTGAAGACGAAAGAGTTTGTTGTGGGTCAATGTCACACCCCGATATTTCCACATATTACCGGTGGGCCCGGCGGGGAGTATTGTGACGTAATTGATATCATCATAGTCAATATACACAACATAATAGCACAGCGGAAGGCTTGGTGAATAAACTATTACAAACCATAATGTCCGAGTGTCCGATTGAAAGAATATACAGACTGGAATGTAATAAGATCCACATGCGGATCATGAAAATACAAAGAAACAAAATAACAGACTTCAGGTATCTTAGAAATTTGCAAGATACTCTTATTCAACACCTAATAGCTCCAGCCTATTTACGAGAGGTACCTGTATATCAGTCTTTAGAAAAATACGTCAGTTTGCACTGGTAAATACAATTAACTGACTCTTTTGAAAACATTTGTGAAATTTGATTTAGGTGCACATGGCACAAATCATTTATAACTTGGGACAATTATTTAAAGATAATCTTTTATACAGGTTTACATGTTTATCTTACAATTGGGGCCGGTTGGAAGCCGGTCATGATTAACCGACTCACCACTTATAGAACCCACAAAGGAGTTATCCCCAACATATGGGTTTATATTTTAGCATTTGCATCTGTCAGGTGTATGCTTACACCCCGTGCATAGGTCGTGGCCATTTTCAAATGAAATGAGCCGAGTATATCCAGGACACGGTCGAATTAACCCCCAATGTTTATGTTATCAAATAAGACAGATTAAAACGGGTTATGTAAATTTATTAATCACAATCCGATTAAATGATTTCATACCCGACCAAGTGGTATTATTATAATACCATATCCCAAGCCCGTATAAGGGAAAATAAGTTAAAAGTATTTACCTGAGCTTAAAGGTGGAAGTAACTCAGCCGTAAATCCTAAAGTTGTATGATGATACCTTCTACTGGATGCTACTTAATCTGTATAGAAGGTTTAATAACCTATTAGGGTGCTAACGGGCCTTGAAGAAACACTAGATATTTGACCGAAATCAAATTATCTAGGGGGTTTGGATCTGCATAAAAGGGGGTTGTTCTCTCTCGTTTGATTAGATGCTACTGACCTTCTTCTCCGGTAAACTCTACAAAACAAAGCACTGTTAGCCTTGTCAAGGGGAGAAGGGGGGTTCTCTCCTTGACCCGACTCCGGCGTGAGAATAGGTACGTGTTTATGAAGAAGAAGAAGTATTGACGAAATGTGTGTAACTTGAATTTCATACCTGAGTTGTTCTCATATTTATAGCCGAGAGTTTTGGGCGGGAAAACTCGTTGGTGAAATGTTGACGGAAGATGCTAACCCCGTAAGCGGTTACATTTCCTTCCGTTAAGCTTCTCGATCCGACGTGAGTGCACACGGATCGCTATCTAGATCTATGGTTGGGGGTTTGCCACGTGGAAAGTGATCAAGTGAAGGTTTCTCTCCAATTACATGCCATCATCGTGTTTTCAGGGAGGCCAGAAGTGATGACACGTGTCCAGATGGTTGTAACCGTCTAGTGGTGCACGATTGGGTCTTTCTAGGAGGTTATTACCATAATCATGTGTGACTCTTTATCGTGTGGCACCAGTTGGGTAAATAATATCCAAGTCTGGATATTATTAGGCGGAAGTGTTTAACTTAGGATTTTCATCCTTTGTTTTATGGATGAAAGCGCAAGGATTTATGATTTCCTGTTGGCGTGCAAGTGTTGTCTGCTATCTATTTCTTAAGCCTCCTTTGTGGGACCAGTGCGCGGCCGCGCAAGGTCAAAAAGAGGCTGAAAGACAAGGTTATGGTATGGTCCCAAGTACATATTATGAGGTTTTTGGGACCTTACCCCTTCAAGTCCCCCCAGTCTAGTGTTGCTCTTATGCAAGTAAGTGGAGCACTGGACTTATGAGAGGGAAATGTTTTTTGGCGCGAAAGTGGGGAACCTTCTATGAGAAGATTTACTTTGCTTATTATAAAGATTTTGAAAATCTTTGACTTTAAATGGGGCTGGTACAGTAAGGACTGAGTGACAGGCTGTCACTGTCAGTTGTCCCTTATTGTCCGTGCTTTGCACGCGCGTGTGAACTCGCGTTTGTGTTGATTCTCACTTGCTCCTGTCGCTTGGGTACTGTGATATCCGGAAAAGGTGCTATGGCAGCTACCGATGCTTTTTATTGCGGTGAGTATATAAGTTTGTTTGAGTTGCCCCTTTCTGTTAATCATTGCTATGTTGAAAACTTTTCCCCTTCCTTTCTTCATTATCCGAAAAATTTGTCATTTCTTCCTCTTATGTCAACCGGAGAACACCAAGAAGACTTATCCGAAGAAATGTCTGCTGAACTTCCACCGTTAAAGTGGCCCAGAGCAACTTTTGACGGTTTGATTCGAAACCTTAGATTCCCGGAGAACTGGGGTGCCTTGTACCCTGAGGAGGGTAGGACAGCAGCAGATGCTCCGGCTGGGTATATCACTCTTTTTTGGGATTTTTTTTGTGAAGGCAACTTTCGCTTGCCTGTAACAAATTTTTTCCTTGAAATTCTTGAGTATTATAAGTTTCATATCTCCCAACTGCACCCTATTGGCATGTTTAGGGTTCTACATTTCGAGTTTGTGTGCCGGACGATGCATGTTGAGCCGACAGTCTTTCGATTTAGGGTTTTTCACCAAATGCACTGTACCCAAGGGTTTTACTCGTTTGTCCAAAGGGCGTCTGCAAAGAAGATTTTGCAGCATCCTCCAAAATCTTTCCATGATTGGAAACAAAAATTCTTCTTCATCAAGGCAGGGGTGATTCCGATGAGTATGGTTTTAAGGGGAAAAGAAGACGTCCCTATTGAAACGATTCAGACCCCTGTTGACGAGAATTGGTATCAAGATCTGAAGGACGTTCCTAACATTGCCTTGCCGGAGAAGGCCCTTGTTGGTGCTAGTAAGAGTTTGAATTGGAAGATGGACCGGGAAGACAAACCGGTATACACGGAGGGTGGTAAAGGTAAGATTGGAATTTTGCCCCTTCTTCCCCTCTCTCTTTTTTTTTTTTTTGAACTTGCTCTTTCTCCCCTGCGGTTGTTTCGTTGTATGTTGTTGCATATAAGAGAGAAGGCGAAAAGATGGGTACCATTCAGAAGAAACCTGATGAGGAGCTTTGGTATCATCGGATTGTGAGGAATTTTGTACTTCCTCAAGAGGCTGACTTATCTGCCCAACCTGCTGCTGGTGTTGGTGAGCTTGCGTATTTTGTTTGTTGTTTGCTTTCTGTTATGCGCCTGAACAAACTTTATTCTACGCTATCATAGGTGAATTATCAAACTTGGGCATAGGCCCTGAGAAGAAGAAACGCGCGACAACCGGTAACGTTGCGCCTAAAAAAGAGTGATGCGGAGAACACTCATTTCTCCAAAGTCAAAAATGTTGGAGGAGAGAAGAAAGGTATGCGTCGTTCCTCTGACTCCTAGTGTGATTATGTGGTGGTTTCTGACTCTTTGGAGGGTCTTGCGCCTGCAGTTACTGTTAGGAGGCCGAAACCTGAACCGAGAGATACTGCCGATATCCCTCCATCCAACCCAAATGATCCTATTGACTTGGAGTCCAGTCCTGAACACTTGGTGCGAAAGAAGGTGGGTAAAAGGAAATAGACTGATGCTGAAGCTGGGGGTCAGCCCTCAAAGAAGATCCAGAGGAGGAAAATTACCCGGAAAGGCAATCTGGATGCTTTTATTTCTGAGTCTGTTCCTGGTAAGTGTTACCTTTGCTTCTTTTTCCTCATGCGCATTGGATATTTACAGACTTTGTTGTTTTTTTTTTAGAAATCCCGGTTTCTCCTGTTCCTACAGAGCCGCAACCTGTGGTTAATGAAGAACTCCCACCTTCTCCTCCTTGTGCTTTCGTTGCTGATCAGTTAAAGACTACGGAGGTTCCTGATGGTGGCGCGGAGAAGGCTGTTGAGGCTGACAAGCCTGTTGAAGTTGCTGCGGAAGTTGAAAAGGTTGTGAGCCCAGTGGTGATGGATGATGCTGGTAACCCCTCAACTCCTGAACCTGCTACCCGTGATAAGGAGAAAATTGCGAAAGAAATTCCTGTTATAGCTTCTCTTTCCAAGGCTTCTGGTTCTATGCCTGAGAAAGTTTCTGCTGAAGATTAGGGTTCATTTTCCGATGCATGCAAAAATTCTCTAATCTGCCCAGAGGAAACCCTAGGGGATTATTATTACAGAACTTATTCGGAAAAAGATGCTTCCGAGCTTCATGCCCCTGTTTGGAATTTGAAGAAAGGTGATACTTTCTCGGATTGGCGCGTGTGCCGAGATTGGTTGCAGGGTATATTTCCGCCTGGAGAGATCAAGTTTCAAGGAAGCCGGTCCCACAAGCAAACTTATCATGCTTACCTAGAGGAAGCTGCTTCTCATGTATCGACCACTCATCGTATAGTGCGCGAATGGCACAGCATGCACAAGGAGTGGGATGCTTTTCAGGTGTCGAAGAAGAAATTTGCTGTGGATGAAAATCGGATTGCCCAGTTCAAAGCTAAATTGGAAGCTGATCAAGCCAAGTTTGAGGCTGATCGTAAGACTGAGGAGTGGTCCGTTGCAGCTTGGAAGAGGAAGGCGGAAGCCGAAGCTGCAATTCTTTCCAAAGAACGCAAAAACTGGAAGAGAATTTGCGAAAAAGATAATGCTGAGAAGGTAAATCTCCGCAATGTCATCAATAATCTCAAGGCTGAGATTGAAAAACTGAAGAAACAGGACGCGGAGGTAGAAAAGTTAAAAAAGGGAAAGGCTGATGCAGAAGCTGCGCTTGAAGAAGCGTGTTCTCATAGGGAGCGCAGTGAGCAACGAGAGGTACAAGCTTGTGCTACTCTTGTTGTTAGAGATAAAGAGTTAGAAGAACTTACTGCTTTGCTTTCTGACCAGGAACAACTTAAAAAGGATCTGGAACTTGCGCATTCCGAAAGGGCTGAAACCTCTCGTCGTTTGACTGAAACCGAAGAAAAATTGGAAAATTCTGAAACGGCGCGAGCCACAGCGGAAAGCGAGCTTGAACCTTTAAAGAGTGATATGGCATGGCTGAAAGATCATGGAATTGCCTGTGTAAGTTGCTCTTTATTTTTTGTTGCAGGAATGTTTTTGTGCCTTCTTGTTACTTACCCATTCTTATTTTCATAGGTTGCTGAATCAGTGTTGAATTCTGAGGAGTTGGATAAAACCGTTGCGCGCTTAGTTGTTACTGCGCGAAAGGACGGGTATGCCCAAGGATACGCTGAGTGTTCTCAGCATGTGAATAACGCTTTGAAGGTTGATTGGGATATCAGCAAATCCGCGAATTATGGCGTTAACACTGGTGCTGCGCTTGCTGCTTTGAAGGCAGAATTTAACAACTTGCAGCTTCCCGTTATGGATCTTATAAATGTCGTGCTGCAATCTGATGATCACGTGGCACAACTAAAAGAAATCTTTCCGGATGAAGGTGAAGATTTAGTGTAGGTTCCTTTGAAATTGTATTGAATATTTTTTTGTAATATTTGGGATGTATATCCCTTTCTTTGTTGGTGCGCTGTTGCGCAAGTAACTAAAACACTGCCGTGTTTGATAGTTTTTAAGGCGTATTTATACGTCGAGAATAGTATGTCGTGTTTTTTAGTTTACAATATTTTGCATGAGTACAATTACTTTGATTGAGTAAGGCGAATGAAGTTGGTATAAAGCTCATGTGTGAACTTATGGTCGTTTGTAACGTAATCACTGACCGTTCATGAGGCTTTGTTTTGTAATTACCATAATGTTTTTGCACTTACTAAAAGAAATTGCATGCACTTTGTAAGAAAAACACAAGAATAATAGAAACTTTGCTTGTTTATTTCGGGGTAGGGCATAGAGTCCATTACAAAGTTTGCTAATAAATATACGAGACTTAACTTACTCTACTCTCCCGCTTTGTCTTGATATATCGTATCTTTCTGCGCGGAGACCATAGAGGTTCTTCTTAGTTTTTCGCCCTTTTGTTCGGGCCTTCCTCGCCTCGAGTTATCTGCTTTATTTCTTTGCGCACGTTTTGTAACAGATGTGTGAGCTCGCCGCTTTTAAGGGCTTTCTCAATCTCGGTGCGCAAGGAAATGCAATTGTTAGTGGTATGGCCACTATCCTTGTGATATTCGCAATAATGGGCTGGGTCTTGTCCACGCTTGTTTTTCATGGGGATTGGTGGCTTGAACTGATAATCTTCAGTGCTCAAAACTTCCGCGGGGGTTTTAGTTAAGGAAGTCCATTGCCTCTCCCTGTTCTCCTGTTTGAGTTCCCTCTGCGCGGCAAGTTTATTGATCGTTGACCGAGCATCTTCAGATGAATGGTTTCCCGAGCCAGAATTGCGCCATCCCTTCTTGAATTTCCTCCCGCCACTTGAGCCTAAGTCGAAGGGTCGGTTATGTGGTGGTGGCGGCCTATTAGTGGTAAGGTTCTTTTCTATTTGTGCGTAAACTTTAGCTGCTGCCATCACTTTCTCCCAGCTCTTCGGGAGGCCTTCTGTCCCAGACAGGACCTTGATCATATCATCGCATCTGACCGCATATTTGAACTGTGCGCGAATCAGTTGCTCGTGGTCTCCCCCGATCTCCAATACTTCTTTGTTATATCGAGTGATAAAGTCCTCCAGGCTTTCGTCGTCATGACGCCAAATGTTCATCACATCTGATGTGTCTCGGATAGATCGTCGTTGTTGACTAAAATGAGTCAAAAATTTCTTGCGCAGATCTTTCCATGATGTGATGTTTCCAATGGGTAAATTATCGAACCAAATTCTTGCAGCGCCAGTAAGGGTCTGTACGAAAAGATGGCACTATAATGGTAGAGTCCAGCCACCTACTAGCCTTGCGCTTGTAAAAACCCTCAAGTGGTCATCAGGGTCTGTCAGCCCATTAAATTTACCCACGTTGGACGGTAGTTTAGCTTTCTCAAGCGGAGCCAAAGCTATTTCCATGATGAACTTTGAATTTTCCGCTGCTTCCGCAGGGCGGTAAATCAAATCATAATTGTGCTCAGCCTCGGGGTTGTAAACCGCACGAGGTTTACACTTGTTATAGTTCAACCGACTGAACACACTGACGTTGTCACCTATGCGATAGGTTGGGTCATCTTCACTGGTGTAGGTATTTCGTTGAGAACCCAACCTAGTGTGAACTGATGCTCTCCGGTAGGAATGTGGCTCATCTCGATGCTCTCGTCGACGACTCCCAGATTGGGTATACTCATATCTCGACGGAGATCTAGAGTATACCTCTGTGTCTTCGATGTGAGACGGGTCGTCACGTTGAGAAGCATGAGCACGAGATCCTGGTCTTCGTGACTGAGTTTGAGGAGCTGTCTGTGCACACAGCTGTGTGTATACTGCATTTAGTGCCCCTTGAGACCTGACGTACCAGGAGATTGGAGTTTCTCCTGGAGGTAGAATTGAATGAACAGGGATTTCTGGTTGTATCCCCGTAGTGATAGGTTCGTTCACACGATTGGATTGCACCTCGTTGTCATCCGAGGCATCCTCTGGAATTCCTTCAACCTGAAAGTTGTTTCTGACATTTGGCCGAGGGCCGCTTTGTCGATGAGACGACGTTTCTTCCATATGCAAATGGAATCAACAGGGTAGATCAAAAAACGAGAGAAATTTGGATGAGACAGAGAAAACGGTGGGCGCCAATGAAGAAACACTAGATATTTGACCGGAATCAAATTATCTAGGGGGTTTGGATCTGCATAAAAGGGGGTTGTTCTCTCTCGTTTGATTAGATGCTACTGACCTTCTTCGCCGATAAACTCTACAAAACAAATCACTGTTAGCCTCGTCAAGGGGAGAAGAGGGGTTCTCTCCTTGACCCGACTCCGGCGTGAGAATAAGTACGTGTTTATGAAGAAGAAGAAGTATTGACGAAGTGTGTGTAACTTGAATTTCATACCTGAGTTGTTCTCATATTTAAAGCCGAGAGTTTTGGGCGGGAAAACTCGTTGGTGACATGTTGCCGGAAGATGCTAACCCCGTAAGCGGTTACATTTCCTTCCGTTAAGCTTCTCGATCCGACGTGAGTGCACACGGATCGCTATTTAGATCTATGGCTGGGGGTTTGCCACGTGGAAAGTGATCAAGTGAAGGTTTCTCTCCAATTACATGCAATCATCGTGTTTTCAGGGAGGCCAGAGGTGATGACACGTGTCCAGACGGTTGTAACCGTCTAGTGGTACACGATTGGGTCTTTCTAGGAGGTTATTGCCATAATCCTGTGTGACTCTTTATCGTGTGGCACCAGTTAGGTAAATAATATCCAAGTCTGGATATTATTAGGCGAAAGTGTTTAACTTAGGATTTGCATCCTTTGTTTTATGGATGAAAGCGCAAGGATTTATGATTTCCTATTGGCGCGCAAGTGTTGTCTGCTATCTATTTCTTAAGCCTCCTTTGTGGGACCAGTGCGCGGCCGCGCAAGGTCAAAAAGAGGCTGAAAGACAAGGTTATGGTATGGTCCCAAGTACTTATTATGAGGTTTTTGGGACCTTACCCCTTCAGGCCTTTAGTTAAGTCAAGGACTTAGACCGGCTAGCTAGAAAGAAACTTTACGGTTCTAAACGCTAGATTAAGCGGAGACCGGAATAGAATGTGGTTTAGACCTGACAAGCTTGGATACTTGTATAATATGGGTAAACTAATCACATTCTGGAATTTAATGATTAAATGATAAGATTAAACCCGTTTCGGCTATTATACGCAAACTAGTCACGTAAACTGATCCGAACACGTAAACGCGTAACGGGTAACCAAATGAACTATATATAGGTCTTAATTGTTATTATGCTTAAAATATGTTAATACATCAGTAGGATGTTAACATATATGCCCAAAAAGTAATTTAAACCAATTTAAGTCTCGTAAGGGTATTTTGGTAATTTTAATACTTATAAAAGTGACTTTATAATAAACTGAAGTTCTGGTCTTTTGAAATCAGTAAAAATATTTAATTTAATAAGTTATATCAGTAGGGTATTGCCTATATGTGAAATTTATCATTTATAACCAATTTATGCACCGAAGGGGCATTTTGGTAATTTCACATAAGCTTTATGTAACGCCCTAACACGTTTTAACCAAAAATCGCAGCGGAAATACAAACTTAAAAATTTTCTTTCATCATATTCATTCTAACATACTTAGAAATACATTAAATCACTCTTTTACATTAAATACATTAATGCTTTCTATAACTTTATAAAAAATCTGACATACTTATATTAAATTACGTGACCATGCACCCACACGTACAATCCATGTCTTGACTCGATCTTCAACCTTTTACACTCCATGATGAGAATCCACATACTGTACAACCTGCAGACACCACGTACAATCACATCATTAGCAACCGGTGTCATCATATACAAAATTTAAACATGCATAATTAGGCGTCAACATATCATGCTTTCGCTTATGTTAGTCCATTCATCCATCCATTCAAACCACCCGCATTGGATTTCGGTGTCTACCTTCAACTTCCATCACTAGTATACCTGCATTCCCATTTCATTCTAAATAGGAAAACGGTTAGCATCATTAGATTTCATTCATACGAACATATCCATGTATACGCATAACAAGTATCATTCATTTGTACATATAACTAAATTCCAATTCATGCATACATACCCTTCTTATTTGTACATGTACTTACAACTTACATTCTACACAATATTACTTGCAAGTCCTAAACACACACGTCTATACATGTAAATCGTATACACATAATTCTTTCATACTTGCGAGTTTATAGTCATACTCTCCTATGAGTCCCAATTACTTACTTTCAAGCTAATCCATACCTACGCGTATAACTACTTATTTCATCCTTATGCATAATACCATCATGTAAGCTTCTTTCTTACCTATACTTAATAGAAACTATTTCTTAACCACTTTCGACTCATTTACCGTAAACTTACCTTATTACTTCCATTGTTTCATACTTTCTCACATGATTCACAATAATCATTATACTACAATACATTTTACATCTAAAGTGTAAGTCCGGGATTCACTTACCTTACGCGTCCGTATTTGCATTCGCGTACTTGAGTCTTCTTGGCCCGTTAGCCTTCCACGCTCCTATCCATCTTGACATGATTCCTATACTTCCATGTCATTACATTTACATCCTTATTAGCATACATGATTATTCATATTAACGATCATATCAAGTTCATATCTCACATATGTATTTCATTAGTCGATTCAAGCAAGCATATAGCATACTCAACATCATCATAACATAACCTTCACATGTTATTGTCATTTGGACATTTTATCAAACACGTGGTGTGCGTACTACTTCCTAGGCACCATGTACAACTAGTTTATGCATAATCTTCCAAGTTCATTCATATTTCATCAAATCTTCTTACTAATCAACAAGTATCATTAACACATAAACATCAAACATATCAACACCACATTTCTTTCAATTCATCTAACAATAGTTCATCATAACACAACATAATTCATGAATATTTAACAAGAATTGGACATAATAAACACCCATGTCATCTTAATCACCCAACTAGTGGGTTTACATCCTTAACATCAAATTAGTCAAAATTATGCATAACACATGTTCCCTATGATGATGCTAACACATATTCATGCTTAATTTCAAACAAATTCGTGGATTTATCATAACCCACTTCATACAAGATCATCAAATCTTAAATTACAACTTACCACATGTTTGCTAGGGCTAGATCATCAAGAAAACGAGTTCATGCATTGGATTTGAGCCTAATCTCCTTGTCAATTTGAAGTTTTCTTGTAAACTAGGGTTTACACCCATTTCTCTTCCTCCTGATCGTTCTCACGCACACACACACCTAATGTGAGATTTTTGTTTTAATTAAACTCAGATTCAAGTTTGGCAATCTTAGTTCCTCATGTTCTCTCTCTTATTTATAATTGGCACAACTCTTATTCTTTAATTGTTTCTACCATACTTTTAACTGGGATAATAGCCTAGTTATTTATTTCTTGATGTGCCATATCATAACATTTAACGAATATAAATATTCGGGTTTTGGGGTGTTACACTTTAAATGTCAATTTTGGAAATCTGGATTTAAAACTTTTGCTTACTGTTAAAGTGTAGAAATTTACTAAAAATATCAGCGGGTATTAAGTCTTATATGTTTAAAATAGTTTTAGCTCATACTATGCGTTAAAAACGCGTAAAAGTCGCTTTTAAGCGATTTTCGGGTTATATAAGAAAAGCTGATATTTTTATCATTCCAGAAAGCTTAAAATATTTTATTTATCATATAAAATCAGTTAGCAAAAGATTTGGTATCAACATATGATGTAAAACTCATTTTATTCAAGAAAATGGTATAACCGTCAATTACCGAATTAAAGCTAGAACCCTATGATATGATCAGTTTAAAAATAAGGACCGAACATTACTCGGATCCTTAAACTTATCATCCACAGCCTGAGCTACTGTTGTGGTTATCTTTGCTTGCAATTCAGCAGCAGTGATATTGATCCTGGTATTGTTATTGTCTCCCACGGGATGATTGTTTGCTTCGTCAGAGCCAGCCATAATTCGTGTACTATATCAAACAATAATGGTATATTTAAATTACATAATGAATCATCGCATTGATGATTAGAGGGTCATGGTATTATTAAGCCATATAGACCATTTAAAATAAAATCATTTAATCATGATTTGCCTAGGTCATAACAAAACCATAACAAGCAATTGATAGGATATAATCCTTTATATTTATTAGACAGGGGATATGAATCACAACTGTCAATGTCATGAGAGACAATTTCATATAGCACAAGGCTCGTCTCGAAGGGCATTTAGATGGCACAAAAGCCTTGTCACAAGGATGATTATAATCATTGATCTCTTGGATCAATGATTTCTTTAAGGGTCGAACAATGTTCATCGCCTTTTTGACAAGAAGTCTATGAAATAATCTTTCATTGTCATTATTACACCTTTGCTTATAAGCATACATCTCAAATGGATGTTTTGGTGTATACATCTTATTGACGTTTATTAGCCATGATTCATATAGATCATATAGGCTATGATAATGACTTTGGACAGTCCAAGTACATTTGGAAGCTTGTGTGGTTTTTCGTACCGCACAATCAGGAATGTTAACATGTTTTCAGATGTTAACAGTGAGTTATTTTCTTAAAAAGGTTGTACCATTATAGCCATTAATATTTTGGCTAGGTTATACCTCTAAGAATTTCTTTAGCAGATTTATAAAATTTGAAATGATATAGCATGATGATGTAATAAAATACATATTTAAAAATCGAAAATAACTTCATTAAATCAAGAAACTAGTACAATGATGCCCTAAACGGGACTTGAAACAACACACTGCCCACGCAGGGGCTACAGAAATAGAAAGTAAGTCCACGCAGGGACTTGGTACTGAAAATAAAATAATGTCCTCGCAGGGACTTGATTAAAAGACAATACAAATAAAATAACAACTTCCTACTTCTTCTTGCCTTTAATAAGGTTCGCAAGGCCTTTGAGAAAGCCATTATGCTTCTTCTTAGTTTCATTGGCTTCACGTTCAACCCGGTCTAATCTCTGCAGAATCTCCTGAGCTCTCTCCTGTTGAGGAGGAGGCTGATGATAAGGTGGGTATTGATACCCTTGCATCGGATATCCAGTTGGGTAAACTGGTGGGTAAGAAGAAGGATAAAGTGCATTGTATTGTGCTACAGTAAGGTATGGGTCATGGGCTCCATATTCCGCAGTGGTTGGATACCCAGATGGGTTATACCCAGACGAACCTGGGTATGTAGGTATCGGGTTGTCAAAACCCACTGGCGGTAGTGGTGGCGCATGAGAAACTGGCGGGGGATTGACTTCCGGCACCGCGTGCGAGGGTCCACCCATTTGGGGGTCCTCGGGAATAGGAGGGTAAGAACTTGAACCATGAGGGGATGCGAACCATGGTCCCCCACGTACAGACATTCGAGATTTCTCCTTCGCCTTGGCGGCTCGGGAGGCGGTTGAGGTGGTTCCTCAACTGGTATAGGTGGTGGGGTAACAGCTTGAAGGTAAGGCTCATTCAAAGGAGGTTGAGCCGGGGAGTTGTGATATGAAGGGGTAAAGAACCAATCATACTGAGCCATCCTTTCAGCATATGAATCAGGCCCTCAGTACGGCGATCCTTGATATGGAGAACCGCTAGAGATGCTAATAGGGTGGCCCGGTGTTCCGGTTTGCATTTCAAGGTCCGGGTTGTCGTCATTTCCATCTCCTGAGAGAAATGATCTTCGGGTCCTAGTGGATTGAAACTCAAAAAGTCGTTGACATAGTCATTGGGATTAAACTGAGCTGGAGAGTAGGTAGAATCCGAGTGGTGAAGAGAATGGGGATGAAAAGAGTGGTGAGATTGGTTCGAGTGATGTGATCCCTATGAATGATGGGAATGTTGGAGTTCATTAAGAATGGGTAACCCAAAGTATGGAGGGTCGGATGGTGAGGATCCTAGTGAGACAGAATGCCTCGCTGGCTCGAAATTATGACTCCAATGGTCCCGTGAGTCGGAGCTAGAGAGAGTATCGGATGGGGTACGTCGGTGGGAGGGTCCCGCGTGGCCTGATGGCCCTCCTTGCATTGGTCCCTTTCCTTTGCCTCTCACTCGTGGTGGCATTTTCCAAGAAGTTAACCTGTCAAAACAAGTAAATATAATATAAACAATAAAAAGAAAATAAGGATAAATCCTAGGTCATTAGCCTAGACTCGAAAGTCTAAGGAATGTGCTTATTGTGTCATTGAGATTAAACACAAAAGATTAGTGTTTAATTCTCTCAATGTTGGCTCTGATACCAACCTGTCACACCCCGATATTTCCACATATTACCGATGGGCCCGGCGGGGGAGTTTTGTGACGTAATTGATATCATCATAGTCAATATACACAACATAATAGCACAGCGGAAGGCTTGGTGAATAAACTATTACAAACCATAATGTCTGAGTATCCGAGTGAAAGAATATACAGACTGGAATGTAATAAGATCCACAGGCGGATCATGAAAATACAAAGAAACAAAATAATAGACTTCAGGTATCTTAGGGATTTGCAAGATCCTCTTATTCAACACCTAATAACTCCAGCCTATTTACGAGAGGTACCTGTATATCAGTCTTTAGAAAAATACGTCAGTTTACACTGGTAAATACAATTAACTGACTCTTTTGAAAACATTTGTGAAAATTGATTTAGGTGCACATGGCACAAATCATTTATAACTTGGGAAAATTATTTAAAGATAATCTTGTATACAGGTTTACATGTTTGTCTTACAATTGGGGCCGGTTGGAAGCCGGTTATGATTAACCGACTCACCAATTATAGAACCCACAAAGGAGTTATCCCAAACATGTGGGTTTATATTTTAGCATTTGCATCTGTCAGGTGTATGCCTACACCCCGTGCATAGGTCGTGGCCATTTTCAAATGAAATGAGCCGAGGATATCTAGGATACGGTCGAATTAACCCCCAATGTTTATGTTATCAAACAAGACAGATTAAAACGTGTTATGTAAATTTATTAATCACAATCCGATTAAATGATTTCATACCCGACCAAATGGTATTATTATAATACCATATCCCAAGCCCGTATAAGGGAAAATAAGTTAAAAGTATTAACCTGAGCTTAAAGGTGGAAGTAACTCAGCCGTAAATCCTAAAACTGTATGATGATACCTTATACTGGATGCTACTTAATCTGTATAGAAGGTTTAATAACCTATTAGGGTGCTAACGGGCCTTTAGTTAAGTCAAGGACTTAGACCGGCTAGCTAGAAAGAAACTTTACGGTTCTAAACGCTAGATTAAGCGGAGACCGGAATAGAATGTGGTTTAGACCCGACAAGCTTGGATACTCATATAGTATGGGTAAACTAATCACATTCTGGAATTTGAGGATTAAATGATAATATTAAACCCGTTTCGGCTATTACACGCAAACTAGTCACGTAAACTGATCCGAACGCGTAAACGCGTAACGGGTAACCTAATGAATTATATATAGGTCTTAATTGTTATTATGCTTAAAATATGTTAATACATCAGTAGGATGTTAACATATATGCCCAAAAAGTAATTTAAACCAATTTAAGTCTCGTAAGGGTATTTTGGTAATTTTAATACTTATAAAAGTGACTTTATAATAAACTGAAGTTCTGGTCTTTTGAAATCAGTAAAAATATTTAATTTAATAATTTATATCAGTAGGGTATTGCCTATATGTGAAATTTATCATTTATAACCAATTTATGCACCGAAGGGGCATTTTGGTAATTTCACATAAGCTTTAAAGGTCAATTTTGGAAATCTGGATTTAAAACTTTTGCTTACTGTTAAAGTGTATAAATTTACTAAAAATATCAGCGGGTATTAAGTCTTATATGTTTAAAATAGTTTTAGCTCATACTATGCGTTAAAAACGCGTAAAAGTCGCTTTTAAGCGATTTTCGGGTTATATAAGAAAAGCTGATATTTTTATCATTCCATAAAGCTTAAAATATTTTATTTATCATATAAAATCAGTTAGCAAAAGATTTGGTATCAATATGTGATGTAAAACTCATTTTATTCAAGAAAAGGGTATAACCGGCAATTACCGAATTAAAGTTAGAACCCTATGATATGATCAGTTTAAAAATAAATAAAAATCTTCAAAAATCTCAAAATATTATATTATATCAGTGGGTAATAAGTTTGGTGTCAAAATTTGGGTTTAGATAGGCTCTATGCTAATTATGCCGTTTAATTAATAAAAAGTTTCTTAATTACGATATCGGGCATAACTCCTAATCTAGACCTCAAACTGATGTCAAACTTTTAGGAAAAGTTTATAAATCAGTAGCAAAGGTTTTTGTCCTCTCACATTTCTAAAAATCTCATTTGTGTGTCAAAATGGCGTTTATGGCATTTATAAGCATATTAACGATCAAGAGCATATAATTCAAACCACTAAGAACCATGCACTATAACTCCAGAGGGTTATACTACTGGGTAATGTGGTCCTAATGGAAGGTTAAAACATGGGAGAATTAAGCTTGAATGGGTCAGAACTGAAAGTCAAAGCAAAAGTCAAGCTTTTGCGACTTTCGGTTATAAACTGACCTTAGACTAATAATTGTCGGGTTAGGACTGATAAAACATGTTCTAATATTAATTACCAAGTCATTATAATATTAAAATATAACTTAGAACCTCTGTTTAATTAATTTAATTCATTTTTAAACTTTATGTCCAGTTTGACTTTTTGTCAAACTAGTTTGACCTGACAATTAACTAGTCAAACGAAATAATTAGGAGGTGCCCTTTTAAGGGTTAATCACCTATCCTAATATGGTTCCATAACCACTTTCGTTTTGCTCAGTGGTTGGACCAATTGTGATTAAACCGAAAGTCAAAGCTTAATTATGATAAGTTTGACTTTTCGGTTATTAAGCTAATTAAAACGACTAAGCAGGTAATAAGACTCTTACTAATGGTCCTTGCTATCTTTTCTACACTTCTAAGTCTTCTCCTAATCCTTGCAAGCTCCAGAGATGAGTTCCTTTGAAGTTGTTGCAACTTATGTGCATAAGAACACCACACAAGTGCTCCTTTTATAGTGATTTCCAAATGCTTAGATCACTTCCAGATGTTATGGGACCTCCTAGGATCACCCCAGGTGTCCTAGTGGATTTATAATTACGTATAACAGCCCATAGGATCGTTACAAATGAGTTTAAGGCGGTGCAACAGCTGAAACATACATCTGTCCATTTTTTCTGCGCTGGGGAGTTTCAGGCGGGCCGCGTAAAAGTCAAGAGGGGTCTTACGCGGGCCGCGTAGACCTGGTTTCCAGGTTAAAACACTTTCAAACATGGCAGTTTTAGTCCCTGGTCATTTTAAACCCTATTTAACCTCCTTATTGACGTGTAAGGCCCTTGTAGTTAGTTTTTAGAGGCTCAAGGGTGTATAATCAAACTTCGTTAGGCTCGATTTCGTTAAATATCACTATAAATGCAAGTTTCATCAAGTTGACACTTTTTTGCCCAAAGTCTTGAAAACTTGCCTAACGATCTCGAAACCACGTGAAATTTATACCATTTATTCTTGAGAGTATATTTGAATATTTCGAAGCCTCGGGTTCGTTAAAAGGTCACTCAGAGGTCAGAATTAACATGTTGATACGTTTAACCCTTGTAGTTTGATAATCTTCCGATTATTTTCACAAACGGCTTCTTATATCCAATCAATCTCTTGTTTAAGAATATATTCATCATGTATGGTCATTTAGAGGCTCAAGTTTGGCATGTTGACACTTTTAGTCCCTCCGGACACATAGTTTCACTATTTGGCAACTTTAGTCCTTCAAACTCAATCTTTCACATATTTAGAGTTTGGGACACGTGTCTTTACATAATTGGACACGTTTTTACGTGGTGTTATAGTCAAAAGGTATGGCACTACAATTCAAGGCTCAAGTTCTTCCCCGGGAAGTTCAAAAGTAAGTGGATGGGCCCGTACGTGGATAAACAGGTTGGAAAGTTGGGAGATGTTACTGTCAAGGACCAGAAGGATGGGTCAAAGCAAACGGTAAATGGCCATCGCCTTAAAAATGTTTCTCGATGGTAATGAAGAGAAGAATGGTGCTAACATGGAGTTGGTAAGCTTCTTGGCAAGTGTCCCAACATATGAGGTCAACTAGGAGACGGTAACGCTTTCGTAGAGTTTTGTACGTTTTTATTGTTTGATTCTTGTTGTTCGTTATCTTTATCATTTTCGTTTCGTACTAACGCCTTGATGTGTGAAGTTCCGGATATCACGAACGGGTCATGAAGATGTAAGTATGTATTAGACTTGTTGTGTGTGTATTGAGGGGCAATACACAACTTTTTGGGGGGTGGTAGGAGTCGTTAAACGATCAAGTGTTTCTATTATAAAACCCATAAAAAATTACAAAAAGTTTTTTAATAATTTTTAGGAATTTTTCTAGCCCATGTCCCTTTTGTAAAAAGTGCCTAAAATTGTCCATATTTTCTTAAAGGGGGGGGGGGGGGGGCTTTAGAGAGGGCGTCAGCGACGCCAAAGGGGTCGTCGTCGACACGTAACCATGAGTTGCTTCGGTAATAGGTTTACGTAGACAGGGGTTTTGTTCGTCGCTGGGTTTCGAGTCAAAGGGGAGGCGTCGACGACGTAAGGCCTGCCGTCGCCGACGCGGGGTGCAGTACTCAGACGCTGATTCCCTTAAAACCTTGTTTCTTTCGAATCCAATTCATCCGAACCCGTTTAAAACATGACCCGAATGTAAAATTGACCATACATCTGACCCAACCTCATCCACAACTTCATTAAACCTAAAACTATCAGACTTTTCATGTCCATAACCTCTCATTCTCACTTCATCTTCTTCAACTCACCTCCAAGAACCCTAATCTTCTACCACTCATAACTTCTTCAATTCTCAACCAAATCACCTGATTCTTGAGCCTATTTTGTTTAGATTTTTGAGAGCAACAAAACCCCCATAATAGTTTTCATCAATTCTTGCTCGTTTGCAAGATTTTTTAGATGAAAATTTCGGGTGTTTTTGAAGGGTATTCTTCAAGTTATTTGATTTTCATCTTTTGTTTGTTTCTCATCCTCTACAACACAAACGGTATGAACTTTTCATAATTTTGAGCATTATTATCCTATGGTATGTTGATTTCTTCCGAAATTTTAAACTTGTTAGTTTAAGAGTAGGTTGTTTATGACATAATTGAGATATGTAGGTTGAATTTGTTATGTAAAGATGTGATTTGGTTACGAGTGAACATTGAACAAGTGTAAGGATGTGATTACACTCACTTGTTCATATGTTAAGCATGGGTATAATGTTAAACATTGTTAAATTCTTATGAATTTAGGAATTAACATGCAAAATTGATGATTAGATGATTAAAGTATACTACTTTGGAAGTTTAAAATGGGCTAGTTTACATCTAAGAGTTTATTGAAGTTCAACATTATAATCTATGCTTAAGTTTGAGTTGGTTTGATATTCGGAGAGTGTATTGACTGTTTTGTTGTTGTGTTTTGTAGTAATAGCTAGCCGTAAGAGAACCAAGACCTCAGAGGAGGGATCTTTTTCATCGAGGATAGATTATTCCGTCAGAGTTGGGATTGGTCCTGGTATAATGATGTGAATTTTGGGGCTCTGTAGGATCATTTTCTGACCCGAACGAGTCGATCAGAAGAGTTTTTCTCAATACGAAAGGCGGAAACAGACGTATCGAGTTCAATTCAGCAAGAATATCACTTTAAACTGTCTTTTGATTAATAACAGATCGATTACAATACTGTAGACACTTCGGCAGAGCTTCGCTACCGGAATCAAGACAGTTACAAATGACTAGGCATGATAGGTATATATAGGCATCTAATTCCGTTTGAACAGGTTCAAACGGAATCTAATTCCGCACGAAATTCCCCAAACGGAATTAACAACACAGTTCAAGTGAAATTACCTATAAACCCATTTCTCATTTTTTGTGCCCTGATCTATCTAATACAACACAAGACTCGATACAAGACGAAGTCGACAAACGCTTGCACCAACAGACTCCCCCTCGAATGTTGACGAGTCTTTAGTGTCGAGTCTTCGCATCTTCAGTCTTTATCAGTCTTCTCGACCTCTCCTCCGAAGTATCTAACAATGTAAATATTCTCCATCTCTCTCTTCTCTTTATCAACTTATCTCCCCCTCGGAAGTTGATCTAATCTTCAATTTCAGAATCACAATCTGGCTCTTGAATCTTCTAATTCTCTTGATCAGATCTCTTGATTCCTTAAATTCATCAGCATCAGCAGTTCCAGGATCGCAACCTGGCTCTTTTCTAAATACAAACTCCTTAGGAATCGAAATCTGGCTAACCTGCACAAACTTTACCCAAAAATAAATTTCACAAATTTACAATTTGACAAATTTATTCTCTGCTTACCACATGTAAACACACATACAACATCATTTGCGAGTATCATACAAAATGATTTTACAATGTCAATCTCTGATGAACCACTTGTAAGAAAAATCATTTTTCAAATTTAATTCTTCTTTCAAACAGACTCCCCCTTACAGATTGTCATCATGTTTAGCACTTGGAATTTTGAAAATCAGCTCTTCAATACCAGTTGTCGAAAATCTTTTTGAATTTTTCAAAATTTTATGCTAAAACTCACTAAAATCTTTTTGGATTTTGAATATAGAATGAAATGCAATAAAGAAATATTTACAGACAATATTTTTGTGACTTTGTGTAAGAGGATCATATCAGTTTCTGAGACAAATCACCAACACCGTTAAGCTTTAAACATTTTAAGTTCTAAACGATTCATTTAGATTGTCAGTATACTGGTCCACTTAAATTCTCACACAAAGTTCAACTGCTTCGAGATACGAAATTAATGTTTTAGAGACTTAAACTTATTCACGTGTCCTACCTCAGAATATACTCTCGTATCCAGATCCCAATATTCAGTCTTACAGGTGAGTATACCACAGATGATATCTGTAAAGGGTTAAATGCGAGGGCCGTGAGAGCTCAGGTCAGAACTTCCGTTCAGCAGAGAGATGACGGCTTCGACTTTTGGTGTGTTCCCTTTAGAGAATTTTTTCTTCAACAGCACATGATTAGCATTTTGCAATGTTTCATCATTTTTTGTACTGAGGGCGATGCTATATTTCAAGCAAGCAGAAAGTATTATACGGGGACTAGGCCATTGCTTCCGTAAAATCAGAAGTCCCGGGATAATACCCCAGATATCACTGAGTATAAAGACCTAGTATCTCAGAAAGAGGGACCTTTCAAACAAGATTTCGGGGGTTACCTATATATCCGAGAGATGTTCCCCACGATATAAGTAAGTTTGAAATTTAGGTTTATATCTCATCACAATCTACTAAATGTGTAAAAACCTACTGGCACATCATCAGTGAGATCGTTTATCACATTTTGACTTTTCAATTTTTTAGCATGCTGTGATCGTCCACTGATGTACTATCATTTCCTCTTTTTCACAACAAAACTCATTTTTTGCTTTTATCATGTTTTTGGCTTTTTCAAATTTTCTAATGTTTTTGGATTTTCTGAAAATTCTTACTCCCCCTAAAATTCAAAATCATTTAAAAGAAATTTGAAAACAAATTGTACAAGTAAAGTGACAACTGATATCGAATCACTTCAATTCGCCATCCTCTTGGCGTAAACAATCAGAACTCCCCCTCACAACAAACTATTTTCCCATTGTGATTTCAAAACACTTAAGTTTGTTTTAAACTATTGTAGGTTAGGGGATTCATTCATCACTTTGTTCATTTTCAACCTCTTGAAAAATATAAAAGTTTAAATTCAAACAACAAACACCACTAGTAGAAAATCAAGTACAACTTAATGTCCCTGATTTACCACTTGTATGACGAAATCACTTTCGTGAATTTCTCAATAAAGATGCCGATTCCTGCTCCACTCTTACTAACCTGGAAGCTCCGGCAAGTCATACTTTTCACTCATCATAATATGTTCCATCCCAGTCACAAACCTGATATGTTACAGTTTTACTTGGTTTCTTCAATTTTTTCTCATAAAACTCTTTCACCCCTTTTACTTTTCTGTCAACCATTTTTCCAAAGATGTGTTTCACTTTGGACTTAAAGGCCTTTTCAACATCAAAAACCTTTTTATCAGAATAAAATTGGTTTGAAATTTCAACTTTACCAATTTTCTTCTTAAAATGTTTAGCCCGAAGTGGTGGAAAGTTCACATCATCCACTATCGGTACTGATTTTTCACCTTTTTCCATAACCTGTGGCTCATTTGATTTTGTGGAATCAGATTCATCGCCCGAAAATAGCTCCTCTGATTTTGACGAATCAGAATCATTGCTAGAACTATCAACAGATTTCTTAACAACCCATTTCTGATTGTCAAGATTTGCTTTTCTCTTGTAAAAACCTCTTGAACATTCACCAATCTCAAATTTTGAATTTTTGAAAAGTTTAATTCTCTCAATTGGTGGTTCAAACTCAACCATTTTTTCTTTCAGTTTAGAAACTCCCTGTTTGGTTTGAATTGCTTGTGAACATTTCACAGCTAGATGTCCAATTCTACCACATTTAAAACAGGTTTGAGTCTCCTTCTTCTTTTGATCAACCATCTTCTCCATGTACATGAAACAAATATCATTTTTGAATTGCTTGCTTCTTCCCAAGAAATTCTTTGTTCGACTGCTTTCTGAACAAATTTTCTTTTTCCTCTTCAGAAGATGTACATGAAACAAATATCATTTTTGATTTAAAATCTCGAACATATTTTTCATTTTTATAATTTTCTGGTGGAATAAAACCTAATCCTTTCTTTTTGAAATTACCGTTATGGTTTGGTTTCTTTCGATAACCAGAACCAAAACTGTAACCCTTTTTCTTGTTTTCTCTTTGTTGAACTCTTGAGGTGTATTTTTTAGGTTTTTCTGAAAGATTAATTTCTGTCAATTTGAAAACCTTTTTGATCAATTCAGTTTTGACACCTCTTATTGGAAATTCCTCATCAGAATATAATTTGTCAGAATCATTCAATGTATATGCAACTTTGAATGTTTCGTCATTCAAATTAGATTTTGATAGAAGAAATTCTTTATTGTAAACCCGTTTCTCCCTTTTGACTGAAGGACTTGACATGTCGGACTTAGACTTTGACTCTGATTTAGACTCCGACTTTGACTCCTCCGTTTCATCGTTATCTAACACATGATCCACCACTTTCTTCATCAATTGAGATTGTTGATCAGTGTCAGACGATGTAAAAGTGACATCAATATTTTCTGGCAAGTTAACTGAAGACTCCGACTCCCACTGTAAATTTGTTGCCTTTTTTACTCTTTCTGAATTTGGATTTCTCGGAGAATATCCATTTTCAAGCGGGGGTGGACACTTGTTGTAACTGACACCTTGTTTCTTACCAGATGTCTTAACTTCAGTATCCTTCTTCTTTTCCTTTTTCTTTTTAGAAGTCTTTTCTTCAGATATTATCTGTTCTTCAGTTACTTCATCATCCTCAAATGCCTTCATGCCTTCAACAGTTGGATAAATCCTGTCAATGACATAAGAAGTACATGAGTAACCTTTTAACAACCTATTTACTCTTTCTATTTCAATTCTTTGAGTTTCCAGTTTTTGTTCCAGAATAGCACACTTTTCAATATAATTGTTAACAACTTTTTGCTTTGTCATGAAAGCTCCTTGAAGTGTTTTCATGGCTGTTGCTTATTCGCTACTTGTCTCATTGTAATGATTCATGGCCATGTTCAGAACATCATAAGATTCCTTCAACCTGTTCATGTTGTTAATCAATTCGTTGTTTTTCTTTTTCATGATCTCACATGTTTCACAATTCACAGAAATCTTTCTTGCATCAACTTCTTCATCAACTTTGAATTTTGGAACTTCCTTTACCTTTCTCTTTATCACTGGAACTTCCTCATCATCACTGCTGACAGGTTTTTTAACTTTCTTCTTTTTCTTTTTAGCTTTATCGTCATCACTGTCACTCTCTTCCATCATTTTCAAGTGTTTCTGCATTCGTTTTGCATAATAATCATTATCATCATCACTATCTTCTTCAATTCGAGCAACAAAAGCTTTTACTTTTAAAATATCTTTATCCGGACAGTAATCATCCCAACTAAAACCTTCCCAGCTAAAACCTTCAGGTAACTTTTCATCATCTTGATCTATCAGACATGCTTTACCATCAGCTGAAATATATTTTTCCCAACTGAAACCGTTAGACGATTTTTTATCATTTTGATTCACCAAACATGCTCTCTTTGAAGACTCCTCTATTGTTTTTTGACGGGTGGTCTGTAGGACAACCTTTAAAGCCTTTAAATAAAATAAAATTTCATACTTTGCCCAGTTATTTGCTTGAACTTGGTAACCACTAGATGATTTGATGTGCAGGTATTAAAGTACCCAAGATGCAAGTTTTAGGGAGCATAGACGGATGTTAGAAAGTGGCGGTGCAAGAATTGAAGAAACGGTGATTTAAGAGAAGAAAATAAAGTAATATGTCACTCAGTGCCGTAACCTACGGCACCTGGCCGTAAGCTACGGTTGAAAAAAAGAAGGAATTTAATAGAAACAAAGAAGGGGGCGGCATTTATTTTAGAGGCTGCACATGCACAAGGGTCTAATGGCAGCACATGTGGGAAAATTTCTTTGGGAATACAACAAATAGAGGGCATCAAAAGTCAAGGTCATCATCACGGCTGACTTCAATCAAAGACTCATGTGGAGGTTGTTTTCTCTCATAAATCACATCTTAATCTTATAAGTCGATATATACACGCACATGCTGGATAAGAAAATATAAAGTCAATCATCAAGCACTTGTGGGCCGCACTTGGGCTGACAACATATTGGACTTTAGGAGGGCAACCGCCATTGGGAGAGACATCCTCAACATCATCATTTTCGATGGCAGACAAGACAAACTGGGCTTTGTTTGTTTATAAATCAAAACATTATCATCATCATAACTCACGTGGGCCGAAAGGGATTGGGCCGCCACACAAAGAAGTAGAATCTTGGAGGGTTGTTATTGGACCGAAGTTGGCAGCAAGTGGGGTTCTTTTGTTGGGTTTCAAATAAAAAAAAAATAACTCATCATCAATATCATCAACATCGCATGTGATTAAGGAGCTGCTTGTTGGATTTGTTTTGGAGGCACACATATACATTTTTTTAGGGGATTATTAAGAAAAAGAAAACATCAAGTCATCATCATCTTTGACTTTGAGAACATAATAAGTCACGTGCACTTGTGGGATCAATATCCTCAAGATATAACTTATGCATTAAATTCGACTTTGATGAGGATTTATGGTGTTTAATCATGTGTTTCGGTTACTATCTGGTGGACACGAGTTGGGAGCAATTTTTAGAGACTTTTGGCAAGAAAAACTTGATCCTATTTTTTTTAGTTTTGTGTGCTTTGAACCATTTGAACATGGAAACTATTATCATGATGTTTGTCCAAGCCATGGGTGGCTAGTTTCTTTATGGTCATCCTAGGTTGGAGGTTTGTACGAGACAATTGTGTTTTGGATTCCATATTTCTAGAATGGTAAACTTTATCTATGTTTTGTTTATCATGGTGTGTGATTACTTATTTGTAAATTGTTGATTCTTATAATATTCTAGTTTGAAACCATACGTTCTTGGTGCCGTTGGCAATCGAGATATCATGGGTAGAATTAGGATTGGGTAAGGGTTGATTGGTCATCGGGTAACAACCTCACGTTCTAGGAATCTGAGTACTTCGTTCCCTTTTATCACAATAAGTAATTGCACATGAACTATGTCTATGTAGTTCTTTCTAGTGGATGATAGCACAATTGTTGAAGCAAATCGAAAACTTAGGATGGTCATTTGTCCCTAAATTGTTTACAAAACCAATTCTCAATTCGCAATTTAATTAGTATTCTTAGTTTTAAAACAAACAATCCAACTCTTTGAATTTACTTTTATTGCAATTAGTTTAATCTTAGTTAACTTAGATACACTTCTAAATAACACATATTCCACAAACTCCCTGTGTTCGATACCCACTTACCGCTAGCTATTAGTTGTATTTGGATTAAATTTGATTGTGACCGCGACATCACGTCAAATTTTGGCGCCGTTGCCGGGGAGTAGTGCGCAACGTGTGTTATTTTTTATCCTTTTTAGTTTGTTATTTTTCTGGTTTATGCTGGGTGTGTTAGTGTGCAGGTATTGACAGGTGCATGCGTACTAGAAGCTCTCACAAGCTATCACCTTTGGCATTTGATCCAGAAATGAGTTACCAAGAGGAGTACGATTACGGTGATTATTATGATGAATATTCCCAACTTTCATATGAAGGCCCTCAGATGTACGATCACGACTATTATCATGCTCAGTATACATTTGATCAGTATGGTTATGAATGTGTAACTCAACAACCTACTTTGCACTATCAGTCACATAAATCTGAAAGTCTTGACGAGATGATGAGAAAGAGACACATGGTTCATGTTGAAAAATAATTAACAAAACCTCATTTGTCAATGGAAGAACGAGTAGAACTTTTGGAATGGAAATATGATTTGTTACCAAAAGAGGTGAAAGAGATGAGGCCAGGGACGTCGATATTGGAAAAACGTCAAGCAAAACAACACTGGATATATGTGCAGATTGAACAAATGACACCTATGGGTGATGTAGAAGAAAAGGTTGTGAGTCCTCCCGAACTTGAAACTGAATTATTAGGGCCAAATGAGGAATATACAATTGAAATTATTGTGGAGGAACCACCTATGGAGAGCAAAGTTGAGGGCCTTTTACTTGATGAACCAATCAAAGTTGATTACAACTCTCCGGCTGTGGTGGTTATGGAAACCAAGAGTGTTAAGGATGCATGTTTAGAAACTAGGAAGGTGGCACTTCATGATGTGGGAGATTTCATTCATAAGTTATGTTTATGGGAGAGTTTGGATTTGTTGGGCACAGAAAACGAAGTAGTGAAGTGGAGAGTAAACTACCGAGCATTTGTTGGAAATTCGGTAGGAAAATGTGGATTTAAAGAATTTTGCAAAGAAAGATGGGACGTGACAAAGCACACACACAATAGAAGAATCAAACACCGTGCTTACATCAGCAACGAAAAAGGTAAATGTGCATTGAGACCACCTTGAGACATATCAGGTATGGTCGGGCTGAAGACCTAAACTTTAGCGCTGCTTGGGAGGCAACCCAAGGTGTTTTTAGATAAGTGTGGGGAAGATGTGCGGAGAGTTGTGTGAAGGTGATGATAGGAAGTCGGATTATCTACAACATCTGTTGTGTCAAACTTCACCAGGTCAATGTACTCTTTCCTTAGTCTTGTTATGTTCTTTTATTATTAAAATATTGGTATTAGTTGTTAAAAAAAAAATTGGGATTTGAGAGTATTAGCGAAAGCTAATGTTTTTTGTTAGAAGCGATCTTTCCCTTAAAACCATACATTGGGACAATGTATCCCAAGTGTGGGGATGAGGGGAATTTTTTGAGAATTTTAAAAATTTTTGTGAAGCCAAGCGAAAATTGTCAAAATTTGAAAACTTGATATTGTTCCACTTGACACACCGACACCCATTTCTAGTCCTTTATTGGTGAGAGTTTGAGCCACATATGATTATTAATGATGCTTTCTTTGTTTTGAGTGGCGGTGTGTTTATTGTGTTAATAGAACTTGTGTACGAATTCTTGTTAAATCCTAGAGTTAGCATGCTTTTGAAAATGATAGGGGACTTTTAGGTAGCCTCGTCTAGATGTGTGAGAGTGTGGGAATTGGGGGTTGGACCTCATACGTTACATATATGAGCTTGGTATTGTGAGGGGTGGGGGTTTGGTCTTTAGAAAGCCATGTTTGAGCCTTATACCATTCGGTTGTGACCCAAACCTACTTCCTACAAAATTTTACCTATTGAGATGACCCGGTTTAGGAAATTTAGTATGTAGTATCGATGTTCTTGTATATATTGTTGAGTTTGATGTGTTATGAAAAAAAAATGAAAAAAAATGATGAAAAAAAAAGAAGTATTTAGTTGTGATTGTAGTTGAGAACGTTGAAAAAGTTGTGTATATATTTGGTGTTTGCTTTGTTTAGTAGTAGAAATAAAAACCGGGTCAAATCAATGAGCTACTTTCACATTTCCACAATTTCCTACCTTTGCACCTAGCCCCGTTACAACCCGTAAGTCCTTTTGATTCATAAGCATGCTAAATACTCAATAGGAGGAGACTTGATTTTTATACAAGCTTATTGTCGCACAAACACACACACGCATTGAGTGGTTTAGCATTATGTGCTAATATTTCTTGTCACCGAGAGTTTTTGTGAGGGGTGTGTCTTGTGGTATGATTGAGGGTTAGTAAAAGGACGATACATTTTAGCTTGGTTTGCATTTTGATCGCTTGGGTTTTGAATAGTTTTTGAATCGGTTGCTTGGGACAAGCAACGGGTAAGTGTGGGGATGTGACGGGTGGTCTGTAGGACAACCTTTAAAGCCTTTAAATAGAATAAAATTTCATACTTTGCCCGGTTATTTGCTTGAACTTGGTAACCACTAGATGATTTGATGTGCAGGTATTAAAGTACCCAAGATGCAAGTTTTAGGGAGCATAGACGGATGTTAGAAAGTGGCGGTGCAAGAATTGAAGAAACGGTGATTTAAGAGAAGAAAATAAAGTAATATGTCACTCAGTGCCGTAACCTACGGCACCTGGCCGTAAGCTACGGTTGAAAAAAAGAAGGAATTTAATAGAAACAAAGAAGGGGGCGGCATTTATTTTAGAGGCTGCACATGCACAAGGGTCTAATGGCAGCACATGTGGGAAAATTTCTTTGGGAATACAACAAATAGAGGGCATCAAAAGTCAAGGTCATCATCACGGCTGACTTCAATCAAAGACTCATGTGGAGGTTGTTTTCTCTCATAAATCACATCTTAATCTTATAAGTCGATATATACACGCACATGCTGGATAAGAAAATATAAAGTCAATCATCAAGCACTTGTGGGCCGCACTTGGGCTGACAACATATTGGACTTTAGGAGGGCAACCGCCATTGGGAGAGACATCCTCAACATCATCATTTTCGATGGCAGACAAGAAAAACTGGGCTTTGTTTGTTTATAAATCAAAACATTATCATCATCATAACTCACGTGGGCCGAAAGGGATTGGGCCGCCACACAAAGAAGTAGAATCTTGGAGGGTTGTTATTGGACCGAAGTTGGCAGCAAGTGGGGTTCTTTTGTTGGGTTTCAAATAAAAAAAAATAACTCATCATCAATATCATCAACATCGCATGTGATTAAGGAGCTGCTTGTTGGATTTGTTTTGGAGGCACACATATACATTTTTTTAGGGGATTATTAAGAAAAAGAAAACATCAAGTCATCATCATCTTTGACTTTGAGAACATAATAAGTCACGTGCACTTGTGGGATCAATATCCTCAAGATATAACTTATGCATTAAATTCGACTTTGATGAGGATTTATGGTGTTTAATCATGTGTTTCGGTTACTATCTGGTGGACACGAGTTGGGAGCAATTTTTAGAGACTTTTGGCAAGAAAAACTTGATCCTATTTTTTTTAGTTTTGTGTGCTTTGAACCATTTGAACATGGAAACTATTATCATGATGTTTGTCCAAGCCATGGGTGGCTAGTTTCTTTATGGTCATCCTAGGTTGGAGGTTTGTACGAGACAATTGTGTTTTGGATTCCATATTTCTAGAATGGTAAACTTTATCTATGTTTTGTTTATCATGGTGTGTGATTACTTATTTGTAAATTGTTGATTCTTATAATATTCTAGTTTGAAACCATACGTTCTTGGTGCCGTTGGCAATCGAGATATCATGGGTAGAATTAGGATTGGGTAAGGGTTGATTGGTCATCGGGTAACAACCTCACGTTCTAGGAATCTGAGTACTTCGTTCCCTTTTATCACAATAAGTAATTGCACATGAACTATGTCTATGTAGTTCTTTCTAGTGGATGATAGCACAATTGTTGAAGCAAATCGAAAACTTAGGATGGTCATTTGTCCCTAAATTGTTTACAAAACCAATTCTCAATTCGCAATTTAATTAGTATTCTTAGTTTTAAAACAAACAATCCAACTCTTTGAATTTACTTTTATTGCAATTAGTTTAATCTTAGTTAACTTAGATACACTTCTAAATAACACATATTCCACAAACTCCCTGTGTTTGATACCCACTTACCGCTAGCTATTAGTTGTATTTGGATTAAATTTGATTGTGACCGTGACATCACGTCATTTTTCTACCATGTGCCACTTGTGGTTCTTGTTGTTGTTGAGCAACTTGATGATAGATGGCCTTCCGGTAGTAATCATTGTTGTTGAACGGATTTTGAGCTCCACTTGCTTCGCGATTAGTGCACTCCCTTTTGAAGTGTCCTTTTTCCCTGCAACGAAAACAAGTAACTTTAGATTTATCAAAACCCAAATTAGAAACACATGCATCATGGAAATTATCTCTTCCTGTGATCTGTTTGAACTTCTCAGCTCTCCTCAACACACTTACCAAACACCACTTAATGTCCATCAATTCCATTTCTTCAGCATCAATTTGATCGTAATCCTCTTTTGTAACCATTGGATTCCCAATCCGACCTGCAACTAAACTACCATATGACTCTAAAACAGTCCCCAACAAAGACATATGACTTTTTGCAACTTCTTCATAATAATCTTGATCATTCTCAAGATTCAATACAATGTTACATTGTAACTTTCTCCCATTCTTGGTTGCTGACACGTTTGGATCAAATAACGGATATGACGAAAAACTCGTTTTGCTGTTTGATCCTTTAGAAGAACCTCCCGATGAACTCTTTGCATTGAAAGTTGTTTCAACCTTTGGTGACATGTTGGTCTTATCATTAATACCAGCTTTGTAATAAAGACCGATATCTTGTTCACCATCAAAATCTTTCATTCTTGAAATCTTTCTTTGTTCCATCTCCTGTGCTTCAATTTTTTCAATGAACTTACTCAACGTTAGGTTGTTGAACCCTTTCTTGTTTCTTAGCATCATAAGGTATGTTCCCCAAGTCTCATGTGGTAATGCATCAACCAACTTCTCAATCAATTCTTCATTATCCTTGGTGCTGCTTACTCTTTTCATATTGACTAACAAATTGCAGTATCTTTCAATGATCTGCTTTGTGCTCTCATTTTTCAAACCACGAAATAGATCAAACTCTTTCTTCAAAAGCGATTTTTTGTTCTTTATCATTTCTTGACTTCCAACAAACTTGGATCTTAATGCCTTCCATATTGAATATGCACTTCCAGCGTGTTGCAATAAGACCAACAGCTTGTTGCAGTAAACTGATCATCATCTTTTCATTTTTGTATTTCTTTTTCTCATCCACGCGAAGATCTTTGATAGCAATCTCCTCTTCGTCATCATTCGTTGGTCTAACATATTTTGTCTCAATACATTCCCAAGCATCCAAATAATTTGCTTGCACCCAATTTTCAAATCGTTCCTCCCATCCTTTATACTCCTCAATGTTCATAAGCTTTGGCGGTTTTTGCATAGTACCCGTTTCATTTTCCATGGTCAAGTTCTGGGTAACACTAGCCGGAGTAGTCGGGGTGGTAGCAAATGTGTTATAAAATTCCTCTTCCATGTTTCGGTTTTCAACAAATTCACAATCAGACTGTTTCAAACGGAATTAAGTTTCAAGCGGAATATCCTTTGAAGCAGAATTACTATTTCAAACGAGATACCTAATTTCATGTGAACTAACACCCTTTCAAACGGAATCACTAATTTCGTGTGAACTGTTCAAACGGAATCACAGTTTGAAGCGAAATAGCTAATTTCAAACGGAATTAACAGCAATTTCAAGCGAAATTACACTGATGTCATCATACTCGATCTGCTTTTCAAACGAAATTACAAATTTTACTGTTTTTAGATCGAATTAAGGTCCAAAACTTTCAAGGATTTGTTAAAACACAATTGCGCACATAATGTGAGAAATTTAACCGATTTTAACCGTGAAAAGTTGTTAATTTTGAAAAAGAAGGTGTAGAAATCAGATTTTGCAGCTGAATTGATAAGAACTCTTCCTCCTGAGCTCTGATACCACTTGTAGGATCGTTTTCTGACCCGAACGAGTCGATCAGAAGAGTTTTTCTCAATACGAAAGGCGAAAACAGACGTATCGAGTTCAATTCAGCAAGAATATCACTTTAAACTGTCTTTTGATTGATAACAGATCGATTACAATACTGTAGACACTTCGGCAGAGCTTCGCTACCGGAATCAAGATAGTTACAAATGACTAGGCATGATAGGTATATATAGGCATCTAATTCCGTTTGAACAGGTTCAAACGGAATCTAATTCCGCACGAAATTCCCCAAATGGAATTAACAACACAGTTCAAGTGAAATTACCTATAAACCCATTTCTCATTTTTCGTGCCCTAATCTATCTAATACAACACAAGACTCGATACAAGACGAAGTCGACAGACGCATGCACCAACAGGATCGATGGGAAGAAGACCAAAGCAAATCACTATATTGGTTCAATCCCCAAACAAACAGAGGTTAAGTTGTGGAAATCCAAAATGTCGCAAATCAAGAGTACAATCGACAAGGTTTGCGTTTGTGAGATATTGATAAATGCTGAAGAATTCCGACAAATCGAAATTATACAAAAGTTTGAGAGGTTAGGGTGGGAACGCGTGCTTGATTGGTGTGAAGGCGCGAACCAAAGGGTTTATCTGAAGGCAGTCACGGAGTGGTTATCTACTTTGAGACTCGAGAATGCGGATGAGAATCCGGCTTTGTGCACGTTGGTGGGTGAAACTGCAAAGGGGACAATGGTGATGTCCTTCGATACATTGAACTAGATTGCGAACTTCAACTCGTTGGGTGAAGGTAGTTACGACTACTACGAAACCGGTCTTTTCTGGCAATCGCGTCTTGTTTAAGCGGATCCGGTTAACCTCGTTGAGTTAACTTTGCCCAATTATACAACTGGTGGGTATAACCGGATTCATTTATCGGTCGAAGGGAAGATTTTGCAGAATATTTCACTAGAGAATGTTATGGTCAGATTATGGGATAGAGGAAAGCTTCGGGCATGGGATCTTCGGGTGCTTCATTCGCTGCTGTATGGTGAGCCGAAACTGACATGGCGGCATATCACCATGATGAACATTTGGGATACGAGGAACCAATTTAAGCGGAAAGTGATTCTGTATATCTGCTTAATCAGTGCGATGATCGTGCAACAAAATCGCTTGCCCGATAATTCACTTTGGGTAGTCAAACCCATTGATGATACTGATTTTTCAAAGCTGTGAAAAGGGTCGCATAACTACGTGGAGGCAGTTGGTTAGAGGTACAAAGTTGTGGATCGGGACACGGGGTTTCAATATATGTATCCCGAGCAAGAAGTTGATGATGACGAAATGGAAGAAGGAGATGGAAACGAAGAAGTAGAGGAAGAAGAAGCGGAGCAAGGGCCCGGAAGGCAAAGATTTGCGAGACGCCACAACGAAGCATTCAACAATGTGGCACAGTTCATGGTGAATAGGCAGAGGGCCGCCTATGGGAGCTATAACCTCGGACAACAAGATATCTATGACAATGTGTCCGTGGTTATGGGCGAAGCAAGAGAAAGGGAAGAGAGAAGGTTGAAGGTTGAAGAAGAATGGAGGAATCAGCAGCAGGAGTGGTGGGCTACGCAACAGTCCCACTGGGAGCAGGAAGAACTCCACCGGGTACAGGAGTTGTCCCGTCGGCAGGCTTGGGAGGAAGAGCAGGAACGCCTGCGGGTTGAGCGGAACCAGCTGGAATATAGGCATTGAAGGGCGACGGGCATCGCCCAACAAATGGTGGTTAATAACGCCCATGTTCTTCATGACCAGGAGCGCCATCAAAGGAATTTTAAGGCGGGGTGACCTTTTCAGCAATTTGCCCTGTGGACAAGATATGAAGATCTTCTTGTCCCGACTGGACCTTCTCAATCGGCTCCTGGATGGCCCCAGGGAGTCGTATCTAGTTTTCTCCTGCTGCTATTTCAGCAACCAGCCAAAGGGGAACAAGGGCCCCTTGATGATTTTCACGAGATGATGTCGGCCCTAACCGGTTACCCCTATCAGCCATACCCGCCAGTGGACCCGAATGAAAGATATCAGCGATGAGGGCGAGGTATGATTTTTGTTGTTGTATAATTTTTAGTTAATTCTTGTTATTTCGTTTTGCTTTTAATGTCTTTATTTAGTTTAATAGTAGTCTGCATTTGATTTAGTAGTTAAATGAACTTTGTGGGTGTGTTTCCTATATAACCCTCACGAAACCTCCTCGTCCTCCCGAGCTATCGGAAGGTTTAAAGGGCTTGCGTGCATACGCAAAATGCCGTCGTGATTCCTACGAAAGTGAGTTAGGTTTGTTGTTGTTGTAAAAAAAATTCTTTTTTTTTCCACAAAAATCAAAGTTGAATAACATATTGCTTGGTAAAGTCTTTGTAAAAATGGTAGAACTAGGTAGCTAACAAGTTTTGATGTTTGTGAGAAGCTTGCTTCTACAGGAAGTTGAGATTTGCAGGTACAATATGTTCGCGAGACCACCATTTTTATTGAAGAATGAAGAGCACACGAGAGACGAGTAAAAACCAGGTGCATGTGTTTCTTTTAGCTTTGATTGTTAGTTAGCTTAATAAGTGGATTGTATTATGCATTTTTCTTTTAATCGGGGTGGAATTTGGGAAGTTAGTCGTTTCACATCCCTTATGCGTTTTTAAAAGTCACATTCTTACACATTGAGGACAATGTTGACCTAAAGTGTGGGGATGGGGAGAAAAAGTTTCGATTTTGACCCTTTTCATTTAAACACTACACATTGAGGGCAATGTTTACCTCAAGTGTGGGGATAGGGGAAAAATTTCATAAAATTTTCAAAATTTTTCAAAATGGCTTTGCTCGGGCAATCTAAAAAGCACAAGTAACTAAGTCAATGAGGGATGACACAACCCATTTGGTCTTTTGTCATGGTCAAGTTCAAACTATTAACATGACGGGTATTTAGTGGGTGGTTATTTGGGAATAATTCATCTAAGAAACTAATACATTATGCATATCACATACCATACCCTATGTACGTGAGATTTTGGGCCGCTTTTACACATCATAGATATATATATTTCTTTGTTTGAGTGGGCCATTAGTCGCGTATTGTAGAACTTGCAACTTTTGATGCGTTTGAGACCATAGACCGAATACGAGCACAAGAATGATTAAGGCATTGGGTAAACCTTTTTCTTTTTACACCATTTATCTTATCCTTACCCAAATCAATCCCTTAGTCGCCAACTTTGAGCCTAAACCTTTTGTTTGACCAACCCATTTAGCCTATGACTGTTAAACCTTTTGTGTGATGAAAATTGGATTTTAGGATTAGTTTGTTTTTAAAGTTGTGGTTTATATTTAAAAAAATCGAAAATTTAGAAAACATCGTGAAAAAAGAGAAGAAAATCGATGAGAAAATGCACAAAAATATGTGTTGATAGTTGTTGAATAAAAGGCGAAGAATTTTTGCCTTCTAGTTTGATGTTTGTAGTTAGTCGTGTTTAGAGTAGTTGTTTTGTGATAAAATTCGAGTTTTCATCACCTTAGCCACTTCCAAAATATCCTATTCCATACCCTTAGCCTAGCCCCGTTACAACCCTTTAAAGACCTTTTGACTTGTGCTTAGTATTTGTGATCGGTGGTGGAGAATGATTGAGTTGCAAGCCTACGCGGGTACGTGTTCTAATCGGTTTGAGTGATTACTTAAAAAGTGCTAATACATCATCTATTAGCAAATTTTAAAACCAAGTGGAGCGAACATTGTGAGGGATGTGTATGATTTGTTAGTTTCAGGGGCGGGATAATCTTGGGTAACCATTTTTACGTGATTATTCACCTTACCACTAAATATTTTGAAAATTGTAAGAATCACGAACCGGGTATGACATTAGACCTTAGATTATGTCTCGAGAACGGGAAGTGTGTTTTTCGGTCGACCCACGTGAAAGTGAAAAACAGATTTTTTTTACGGCAAGCAAAAGACAAGTGTGGGGATGTGATGCATGGTCGAATACCGGTGTTTTAATATGTTTAAGTTTATGTTTTTACGTAGCTTTTAGTTTCGAATAGCCTACTTTTGGTTGGAATTGTGTTTTGCAGGTCTAACGGAGTTTAAGGAGCTATTCGGAAGCTATACGGAGCACCGGGAGCGAACGGGATCAACCAGAAATGCGAGATATGAGAAAACAGGAAAACGCACCCTACAAGGGGCGTCGGCGACGCCCCATGGCCGTCGGCGACGCATTGTGTCGATCAGAATTCGCGTAGGCCGTGAAACAAGGCGTTAGCAAAAAACTGAACTTTGCACACCGCGTCGGCGATGCCTGCCCCTGGTGCCCGACGTGAATTTTTGGCTCTTTCACTTGTTTTACGAGTTATAACCTACTTTTTGACCATATTTCGGGGAGTTACAAGGTTTTTGAGTTTGAAACACCATCTTGGATCCAAGAACACCATCCCTTTCATCTCCAATCATTCCCATTGTCGCAACCCCCGACTCCTGCTTCGGGAGGTGGGCAGCCGCGGCCTACTCAGAGATGGTGGTATCGGTGTTTGTCAATTTGGCAACGGAATTTACATCAGGACCGTAGTTAGAAAATATTTTATCAGAGTAAAATACCATATTTTTATAATATTAAACACATGGGAAATTCCCAAGTTTCCATTACAAACACATTTATAGGGATAAACCCTATTTTATTGAAAATAAAACATCTTCTTTATTTAGGTAACTTTTATAGCCACTTTTTCAAGCCTTCAGTGCTGTCCAGCTGGCTTCTATTTGGCTTTCACATTTTGTTACCTGAAACGCGTTTAAAAACATTTTGTCAGTGGGAAATACTGGTGAGTGAATCTCAATTTAATCAAAACAGGTTTTATCAGTTTACAGTTATTGAGGGCAATCTCGCAATTACATTTATTTATTTTTCTACTTTAATTACCACCCACGGTACTGTCAACCCGACTTGTGGTCATGTTACTACTCACAGTGTAGTAACAAATTTTGTATACAAAACCCCAACATACCGACGATGCTTGTAGAATACAAATACTCAATCAATATTAAGTATAAATTAAAACACTTGAGGTTTTGTAAAAACAGTTTGCAAAAAGGTTTACAAAAATGAGATTACTCACATTGCTACTTTAGGGTTTTCCTTTGTGTTTTTCCTAGTTATAATCTATTAATTTATACAATGCACACGCGTTAGTATAATAACCCAAATTTTACATTAGTTATACCCTCCCCGAGACAGAACTCTAACGACTACGTCGGGGAGAGCCTCGACAGCCGTTACGGATTACTAGATCAATCGGGCAGCGTATTAAATACGTAACCGGGGGTTATGATACTTACAGCGAGGCAGAACTTCGCTAATTAGGGGGGGTATTATGCCCGGTATTATATTTGCTACGCAGAAAATTGAGAGAGAAAGTGAATTGTGAA